>JASWHV010000186.1:0-197478 GCA_030760725.1 Neostapfia colusana
GGAAATCGCTGTTTTTGGTAAAAAAACCAAAGGCTAACCCCTTTGGATTTTTTTATAAAAAATTTGATATTTTCTGAAATGCTTCAAAATTTTATGTATGACAAGATAACACGAATATGACAAAGATAAGAAGCTTCATGGGCAAGAAAACTGAATTTATGGTGAGTTTTGATGGAAACCGCTGTTTTTGGTAAAAAAACAAAGGCTAACCCCTTTGGATTTTTTATAAAATTTTTGATATTTTCCTAAATGCTTCAAAATTTAAGTATGACAAGATAACACGTATATGAAAAGGATAAGAAGCTTCATGGGGAGGACAACCAAATTTATGCCAACTTTGATGGAAATCGCTTTTTTTGGTAAAAAAAACCAAAGGCTAACCCCTTTGGATTTTTTTATAAAAATTTTGATATTTTCCGAAATGCTTCAAAATTTAAGTATGACAAGATAACACGTATATGACAAAGATAAGAAGCTTCATGGGGAAGAAAGCCGAATTTATGGCAAGTTTTGATGGAAATCGCTGTTTTTGGTAAAAAAATCAAAGGCTAACCACTTTGGATTTTTTATAAAAAAATTGATATTTTCTGAAATGCTTCAAAATTTTAAGTATGACAAGATAACACGTATATGACAAAGATAAGAAGCTTCATGGGCAAGAAAACTGAATTTATGGTGAGTTTTGATGGAAACCGCTGTTTTTGGTAAAAAAAACTAAAGGCTAACCCTTTGGATTTTTTATAAAAATTTTTATATTTTCCTAAATGCTTCAAAATTTAAGTATGACAAGATAACACGTATATGAAAAGGATAAGAAGCTTCATGGGGAGGAAACCAAATTTATGGCAAGTTTTGATGGAAATCGCTTTTTTTTGGTAAAAAACCAAAGGCTAACCCGTTTGGATTTTTTATAAAAATTTTGATATTTTCCGAAATGCTTCAAAATTTTAAGTATGACAAGATAACACATATATGACAAAGATAAGAAGCTTCATGGGGAAGAAAGCCAAATTTATGGTAAGTTTTGATGGAAATCGCTGTTTTGGTAAAAAAATCAAAGGCTAACCCCTATGGATTTTTTATAAAAAATTTGATATTTTCTGAAATGCTTCAAAATTTTAAGTATGACAAGATAACACGTATATGACAAAGATAAGAAGCTTCATGGGCAAGAAAACTGAATTTATGGTGAGTTTTGATGGAAACCGCTGTTTTTGGTAAAAAAAACCAAAGGCTAACCCTTTGGATTTTTAAAAAAATTGATATTTCCGAAATGCTTCAAAATTTAAGTATGACAAGATAACACTATATGACAAAGATAAGAAGCTTCATGGGTTCCGAAATGCTTCAAAATTTAAGTATGACAAGATAACACGTATATGACAAAGATAAGAAGCTTCATGGGCAATAAAACTGAATTTATGGTGAGTTTTGATGGAAACCGCAGTTTTTGGTAAAAAACAAAAGCTAACCCCTTTGGATTTTTAAAAAAATTGATATTTTCTGAAACGCTTCAAAATTTTAAGTATCACAAGATAACACGTATATGACAAAGATAAGAAGCTTCATGGGTTCCGAAATGCTTCAAAATTTAAGTATGACAAGATAACACGTATATGACAAAGATAAGAAGCTTCATGGGCAAGAAAACCGAATTTATGGCAAGTTTTGATGGAAATCGCTGTTTTTGGTAAAAAAAACTAAAGGCTAACCCCTTTGGATTTTTTATAAAAAATTTGATATTTTCCGAAATGCTTCAAAATTTTAAGTATGACAAGATAACACGTATATGACAAAGATAAGAAGCTTCATGGGGAAGAAAGCCAAATTTATGGCAAGTTTTGATGGAAATCGCTGTTTTTGGTAAAAAAACCAAAGGCTAACCCCTTTGGATTTTTTATAAAAAATTTGATATTTTCCGAAATGCTTCAAAATTTTAAGTATGAAAATATAACACGTATATGACAAAGATAAGAAGCTTCATGTGGAAGAAAGCCGAATTTATTACAAGTTTTGATGGAAATCGCTGTTTTTGGTAAAAAAAACCAAAGGCTAACCCCTTTGGATTTTTTATAAAAAATTGTTATTTTCTGAAATGCTTCAAAATTTAAGTATGACAAGATAACACGTATATGACAAAGATAAGAAGCTTCATGGGCAACAAAACCGAATTTATAGCAAGTTTTGATGGAAATCGTTGTTTTTGGTAAAAAAACAAAAGGCTAACCCCTTTGGATTTTTTATAAAATTTTTGATATTTTCCTAAATGCTTCAAAATTTAAGTATGACAAGATAACACGTATATGAAAAAGATAAGAAGCTTCATGGGGAGGAAAACCAGATTTATGGCAAGTTTTGATGGAAATCGCTTTTTTTGGTAAAAAAACCAAAGGCTAACCCCTTTGGATTTTTTATAAAAAATTTGATATTTTCCGAAATGCTTCAAATTTTAAGTATGACAAGATAACACGTATATGACAAAGATAAGAAGCTTTGTGGGGAAGAAAGTCGAAGTTATGGCAAGTTTTGATGGAAATCGCTGTTTTTGGTAAAAAAACCAAAGGCTAACCCCTTTGGATTTTTTTATAAAAAATTTGATATTTTCTGAAATGCTTCAAAATTTTATGTATGACACGATAACACGTATATGACAAAGATAAGAAGCTTCATGGGCAAGAAAACTGAATTTATGGTGAGTTTTGATGGAAACCGCTGTTTTTGGTAAAAAAACAAAGGCTAACCCCTTTGGATTTTTATAAAAAAATTGATATCTTCCAAAATGCTTCAAAATTTAAGTATGCTAAGATAACACGTATATGACAAAGATAAGAAGCTTCATGGGTTCCGAAATGCTTCAAATTTAAGTATGACAAGATAAAACGTATATGACAAAGATAAGAAGCTTCATGGGCAAGAAAACCGAATTTATGGCATGTTTTGATGGAAATCACTATTTTGGTAAAAAAACCAAAGGCTAACCCCTTTGGATTTTTTATAAATTTTTTGATATTTTCCTAAATGCTTCAAAATTTAAGTATGACAAGATAACACGTATACGAAAAAGATAAGACGCTTCATGGGGAAGAAAACCAAATTTATGGCAAGTTTTGATGGAAATCGCTTTTTTTGGTAAAAAAAACCAAAGGATAACCCCTTTGGATTTTTTATAAAAAAATTGATATTTTTTGAAATGCTTCAAAATTTTAAGTATGAAAAGATAACACGTATATGACAAAGATAAGAAGCTTCATGGGGAAGAAAGCCGAATTTATGGCAAGTTTTGATGGAAATCGCTGTTTTTGGTAAAAAAACCAAAGGCTAACCCCTTTGGATTTTTTATAAAAAATTGATATTTTCCGAAATGCTTCAAAATTTAAGTATGACAAGATAACACGTATATGACAAAGATAAGAAGCTTCATGGGCAACAAAACCAAATTTATAGCAAGTTTTGATGAAAAATCGTTGTTTTCGGTAAAAAAACCAAAGGCTAACCCCTTTGGATTTTTTATAAATTTTTTGATATTTTCCTAAATGCTTCAAAATTTAAGTATGACAAGATAACACGTATATGAAAAGGATAAGAAGCTTCATGGGGAGGAAAACCAGATTTATGGCAAGTTTTGATGGAAATCGCTTTTTTTGGTAAAAAAACCAAAGGCTAACCCCTTTGATTTTTTATAAAAAATTTGATATTTTCCGAAATGCTTCAAAATTTTAAGTATGACAAGATAACACGTATATGACAAAGATAAGAAGCTTCATGGGAAGAAAGCCGAAGTTATGGCAAGTTTTGATGGAAATCGCTGTTTTTGGTAAAAAAACCAAAGGCTAACCCCTTTGGATTTTTTTTATAAAAAATTTGATATTTTCTGAAATGCTTCAAATTTTATGTATGACAAGATAACACGTATATGACAAAGATAAGAAGCTTCATGGGGAAGAAAGCCGAAGTTATGGCAAGTTTTGATGGAAATCGCTGTTTTTGGTAAAAAAAACAAAGGCTAACCCCTTTGGATTTTTTTATAAAAAATTTGATATTTTCTGAAATGCTTCAAAATTTTATGTATGACAAGATAACACGTATATGACAAAGATAAGAAGCTTCATGGGCAAGAAAACTGAATTTATGGTGAGTTTTGATGGAAACCGCTGTTTTTGGTAAAAAAACAAAGGCTAACCCCTTTGGATTTTTTATAAAATTTTTGATATTTTCCTAAATGCTTCAAAATTTAAGTATGACAAGATAACACGTATATGAATAGGATAAGAAGCTTCATGGGGAGGATAACCAAATTTATGCCAAGTTTTGATGGAAATCGCTTTTTTTGGTAAAAAAACCAAAGGCTAACCCCTTTGTATTTTTTTTATAAAAATTTTGATATTTTCCGAAATGCTTCAAAATTTTAAGTATGACAAGATAACACGTATATGACAAAGATAAGAAGCTTCATGGGGAAGAAAGCCGAATTTATGGCAAGTTTTGATGGAAATCGCTGTTTTTGGTAAAAAATCAAAGGCTAACCACTTTAGATTTTTTATAAAAAAATTGATATTTTCTGAAATGCTTCAAAATTTTAAGTATGACAAGATAACACGTATATTAGAAAGATAAGAAGCTTCATGGGCAAGAAAACTGAATTTATGGTGAGTTTTGATGGAAACAGCTGTTTTTGGTAAAGAAACCAAAGGCTAACCCCTTTGGATTTTTTTTAAAAAAAATTGATATTTTACGAAATGCTTCAAAATTTAAGTATGACAAGATAACACGTATATGACAAAGATAAGAAGCTTCATGGGTTCCGAAATGCTTCAAAATTTAAGTATGACAAGATAACACGTATATGACAAAGATAAGAAGCTTCATGGGCAAGAAACCGAATTTATGGCAAGTTTTGATGGAAACCGCTGTTTTTGGTAAAAAAACAAAGGCTAACCCCTTTGGATTTTTTATAAAATTTTTGATATTTTCCTAAATGCTTCAAAATTTAAGTATGACAAGATAACACGTATATGAAAAGGATAAGAAGCTTCATGGGGAGGACAACCAAATTTATGCCAACTTTTGATGGAAATCGCTTTTTTTGGTAAAAAAAACCAAAGGCTAACCCCTTTGGATTTTTTTATAAAATTTTGATATTTTCCGAAATGCTTCAAAATTTTAAGTATGACAAGATAACACGTATATGACAAAGATAAGAAGCTTCATGGGGAAGAAAGCCGAATTTATGGCAAGTTTTGATGGAAATCGCTGTTTTTGGTAAAAAAATCAAAGGCTAACCACTTTGGATTTTTATAAAAAAATTGATATTTTCTGAAATGCTTCAAAATTTTAAGTATGACAAGATAACACGTATATGACAAAGATAAGAAGCTTCATGGGCAAGAAAACTGAATTTATGGTGAGTTTTGATGGAAACCGCTGTTTTTGGTAAAAAAAAACTAAAGGCTAACCCTTTTGGATTTTTTATAAAAATTTTTATATTTTCCTAAATGCTTCAAAATTTAAGTATGACAAGATAACACGTATATGAAAAGGATAAGAAGCTTCATGGGGAGGAAAACAAATTTATGGCAAGTTTTGATGGAAATCGCTTTTTTTTGGTAAAAAACCAAAGGCTAACCCGTTTGGATTTTTTATAAAAATTTTGATATTTTCCGAAATGCTTCAAAATTTTAAGTATGACAAGATAACACATATATGACAAAGATAAGAAGCTTCATGGGGAAGAAAGCCAAATTTATGGTAAGTTTTGATGGAAATCGCTGTTTTTGGTAAAAAAATCAAAGGCTAACCCCTTTGGATTTTTTATAAAAAATTTGATATTTTCTGAAATGCTTCAAAATTTTAAGTATGACAAGATAACACGTATATGACAAAGATAAGAAGCTTCATGGGCAAGAAACTGAATTTATGGTGAGTTTTGATGGAAACCGCTGTTTTTGGTAAAAAAACCAAAGGCTAACCCCTTTGGATTTTTAAAAAAATTGATATTTTCCGAAATGCTTCAAAATTTAAGTATGACAAGATAACACTATATGACAAAGATAAGAAGCTTCATGGGTTCCGAAATGCTTCAAAATTTAAGTATGACAAGATAACACGTATATGACAAAGATAAGAAGCTTCATGGGCAATAAAACTGAATTTATGGTGAGTTTTGATGGAAACCGCAGTTTTTGGTAAAAAAACAAAAGCTAACCCCTTTGGATTTTAAAAAAATTGATATTTTCTGAAACGCTTCAAATTTTAAGTATCACAAGATAACACGTATATGACAAAGATAAGAAGCTTCATGGGTTCCGAAATGCTTCAAAATTTAAGTATGACAAGATAACACGTATATGACAAAGATAAGAAGCTTCATGGGCAAGAAAACCGAATTTATGGCAAGTTTTGATGGAAATCGCTGTTTTTGGTAAAAAAAACTAAAGGCTAACCCCTTTGGATTTTTTATAAAAAATTTGATATTTTCCGAAATGCTTCAAAATTTTAAGTATGACAAGATAACACGTATATGACAAAGATAAGAAGTTTCATGGGGAAGAAAGCCAAATTTATGGCAAGTTTTGATGGAAATCGCTGTTTTTGGTAAAAAAACCAAAGGCTAACCCCTTTGGATTTTTTATAAAAAATTTGATATTTTCCGAAATGCTTCAAAATTTTAAGTATGAAAATATAACACGTATATGACAAAGATAAGAAGCTTCATGTGGAAGAAAGCCGAATTTATTACAAGTTTTGATGGAAATCGCTGTTTTTGGTAAAAAAAACCAAAGGCTAACCCCTTTGGATTTTTTATAAAAAATTGTTATTTTCTGAAATGCTTCAAAATTTAAGTATGACAAGATAACACGTATATGACAAAGATAAGAAGCTTCATGGGCAACAAAACCGAATTTATAGCAAGTTTTGATGGAAATCGTTGTTTTTGGTAAAAAAACAAAAGGCTAACCCCTTTGGATTTTTTATAAAATTTTGATATTTTCCTAAATGCTTCAAAATTTAAGTATGACAAGATAACACGTATATGAAAAAGATAAGAAGCTTCATGGGGAGGAAAACCAGATTTATGGCAAGTTTTGATGGAAATCGCTTTTTTGGTAAAAAAACCAAAGGCTAACCCCTTTGGATTTTTTATAAAAAAATTTGATATTTTCCGAAATGCTTCAAAATTTTAAGTATGACAAGATAACACGTATATGACAAAGATAAGAAGCTTTGTGGGGAAGAAAGTCGAAGTTATGGCAAGTTTTGATGGAAATCGCTGTTTTTGGTAAAAAAACCAAAGGCTAACCCCTTTGGATTTTTTTATAAAAAATTTGATATTTTCTGAAATGCTTCAAAATTTTATGTATGACACGATAACACGTATATGACAAAGATAAGAAGCTTCATGGGCAAGAAAACTGAATTTATGGTGAGTTTTGATGGAAACCGCTGTTTTTGGTAAAAAACAAAGGCTAACCCCTTTGGATTTTTATAAAAAAATTGATATCTTCCAAAATGCTTCAAAATTTAAGTATGCTAAGATAACACGTATATGACAAAGATAAGAAGCTTCATGGGTTCCGAAATGCTTCAAAATTTAAGTATGACAAGATAAAACGTATATGACAAAGATAAGAAGCTTCATGGGCAAGAAAACCGAATTTATGGCATGTTTTGATGGAAATCACTATTTTTGGTAAAAAAACCAAAGGCTAACCCCTTTGGATTTTTTATAAATTTTTTGATATTTTCCTAAATGCTTCAAAATTTAAGTATGACAAGATAACACGTATACGAAAAAGATAAGACGCTTCATGGGGAAGAAAACCAAATTTATGGCAAGTTTTGATGGAAATCGCTTTTTTTGGTAAAAAAACCAAAGGCTAACCCCTTTGGATTTTTTATAAAAAAATTGATATTTTCCGAAATGCTTCAAAATTTTAAGTATGAAAAGATAACACGTATATGACAAAGATAAGAAGCTTCATGGGGAAGAAAGCCGAATTTATGGCAAGTTTTGATGGAAATCGCTGTTTTTGGTAAAAAAACCAAAGGCTAACCCCTTTGGATTTTTTATAAAAAATTGATATTTTCCGAAATGCTTCAAAATTTAAGTATGACAAGATAACACGTATATGACAAAGATAAGAAGCTTCATGGGCAACAAAACCAAATTTATAGCAAGTTTTGATGAAAATCGTTGTTTTCGGTAAAAAAACCAAAGGCTAACCCCTTTGGATTTTTTATAAATTTTTTGATATTTTCCTAAATGCTTCAAAATTTAAGTATGACAAGATAACACGTATATGAAAAGGATAAGAAGCTTCATGGGGAGGAAAACCAGATTTATGGCAAGTTTTGATGGAAATCGCTTTTTTTGGTAAAAAAACCAAAGGCTAACCCCTTTGGATTTTTTATAAAAAATTTGATATTTTCCGAAATGCTTCAAAATTTTAAGTATGACAAGATAACACGTATATGACAAAGATAAGAAGCTTCATGGGGAAGAAAGCCGAAGTTATGGCAAGTTTTGATGGAAATCGCTGTTTTTGGTAAAAAAACCAAAGGCTAACCCCTTTGGATTTTTTTTATAAAAAATTTGATATTTTCTGAAATGCTTCAAAATTTTATGTATGACAAGATAACACGTATATGACAAAGATAAGAAGCTTCATGGGGAAGAAAGCCGAAGTTATGGCAAGTTTTGATGGAAATCGCTGTTTTTGGTAAAAAAAACAAAGGCTAACCCCTTTGGATTTTTTTATAAAAAATTTGATATTTTCTGAAATGCTTCAAAATTTTATGTATGACAAGATAACACGTATATGACAAAGATAAGAAGCTTCATGGGCAAGAAAACTGAATTTATGGTGAGTTTTGATGGAAACCGCTGTTTTTGGTAAAAAAAACAAAGGCTAACCCCTTTGGATTTTTTATAAAATTTTTGATATTTTCCTAAATGCTTCAAAATTTAAGTATGACAAGATAACACGTATATGAATAGGATAAGAAGCTTCATGGGGAGGACAACCAAATTTATGCCAAGTTTTGATGGAAATCGCTTTTTTTGGTAAAAAAACCAAAGGCTAACCCCTTTGTATTTTTTATAAAAATTTTGATATTTTCCGAAATGCTTCAAAATTTTAAGTATGACAAGATAACACGTATATGACAAAGATAAGAAGCTTCATGGGGAAGAAAGCCGAATTTATGGCAAGTTTTGATGGAAATCGCTGTTTTTGGTAAAAAAATCAAAGGCTAACCACTTTAGATTTTTTATAAAAAAATTGATATTTTCTGAAATGCTTCAAAATTTTAAGTATGACAAGATAACACGTATATTAGAAAGATAAGAAGCTTCATGGGCAAGAAAACTGAATTTATGGTGAGTTTTGATGGAAACAGCTGTTTTTGGTAAAGAAACCAAAGGCTAACCCCTTTGGATTTTTTTAAAAAAAATTGATATTTTACGAAATGCTTCAAAATTTAAGTATGACAAGATAACACGTATATGACAAAGATAAGAAGCTTCATGGGTTCCGAAATGCTTCAAAATTTAAGTATGACAAGATAACACGTATATGACAAAGATAAGAAGCTTCATGGGCAAGAAAACCGAATTTATGGCAAGTTTTGATGGAAATCGCTGTTTTTGGTAAAAAAACTAAAGGCTAACCCCTTTGGATTTTTTATAAAAAATTTGATATTTTCCGAAATGCTTCAAAATTTTAAGTATGACAAGATAACACATATATGACAAAGATAAGAAGCTTCATGGGGAAGAAAGCCGAATTTATGGCAAGTTTTGATGGAAATCACTGTTTTTGGTAAAAAACCAAAGGCTAACCCCTTTGGATTTTTTATAAAAAATTTGATATTTTCCGAAATGCTTCAAAATTTTAAGTATGAAAAGATAACACGTATATGACAAAGAAAAGAAGCTTCATGTGGAAGAAAGCCGACATTTATGGCAAGTTTTGATGGAAATCGCTGTTTTTTGTAAAAAAACCAAAGGCTAACCCCTTTGGATTTTTTATCAAAAATTGTTATTTTCTGAAATGCTTCGAAATTTAAGTATGACAAGATAACACGTATATGACAATGATAAGAAGCTTCATGGGCAACAAAACCGAATTATTGCAAGTTTTGATGGAAATCGTTATTTTTGGTAAAAAAAAACCAAAAGCTAACCCCTTTGGATTTTTTATAAAATTTTGATATTTTCCTAAATGCTTCAAAATTTAAGTATGACAAGATAACACGTATATGAAAAAGATAAGAAGCTTCATGGGGAGGAAAACATGATTTATGGCAAGTTTTGATGGAAATCGTTTTTTTTTGGTAAAAAAACCAAAGGCTAACCCCTTTGGATTTTTTATAAAAAATTTGATATTTTCCGAAATGCTTCAAAATTTTAAGTATGACAAGATAACACGTATATGACAAAGATAAGAAGCTTCATGGGAAGAAAGGCCGAAGTTATGGCAAGTTTTGATGGAAATCGCTGTTTTTGGTAAAAAAACCAAAGGCTAACCCCTTTGGATTTTTTTTATAAAAAATTTGATATTTTCTGAAATGCTTCAAAATTTTATGTATGACAAGATAACACGAATATGACAAAGATAAGAAGCTTCATGGGCAAGAAAACTGAATTTATGGTGAGTTTTGATGGAAACCGCTGTTTTTGGTAAAAAAAAACAAAGGCTAACCCCTTTGGATTTTTTATAAAATTTTTGATATTTTCCTAAATGCTTCAAAATTTAAGTATGACAAGATAACACGTATATGAAAAGGATAAGAAGCTTCATGGGGAGGACAACCAAATTTATGCCAACTTTTGATGGAAATCGCTTTTTTTGGTAAAAAAACCAAAGGCTAACCCCTTTGGATTTTTTTATAAAAATTTTGATATTTTTCGAAATGCTTCAAAATTTTAAGTATGACAAGATAACACGTATATGACAAAGATAAGAAGCTTCATGGGGAAGAAAGCCGAATTCTAGGGAAACTTCCTAGCATGGGTTTCATATTTCAATTGACAATGCAAATAATTCTATCTACACATCCTAGTAAAAAAATCAAAGGCTAACCACTTTGGATTTTTTATAAAAAAATTGATATTTTCTGAAATGCTTCAAAATTTTAAGTATGACAAGATAACACGTATATGACAAAGATAAGAAGCTTCATGGGCAAGAAAACTGAATTTATGGTGAGTTTTGATGGAAACCGCTGTTTTTGGTAAAAAAAACTAAAGGCTAACCCCTTTGGATTTTTTATAAAATTTTTTATATTTCCGAAATACTTCAAAATTTTAAGTATGACAAGATAACACGTATATGACAAAGATAAGAAGCTTCATGGGGAAGAAAGCCAAATTTATGGTAAGTTTTGATGGAAATCGCTGTTTTTGGTAAAAAAATCAAAGGCTAACCCCTTTGGATTTTTATAAAAAATTTGATATTTTCTGAAATGCTTCAAAATTTTAAGTATGACAAGATAACACGTATATGACAAAGATAAGAAGCTTCATGGGCAAGAAAACTGAATTTATGGTGAGTTTTGATGGAAACCGCTGTTTTTGGTAAAAAAACCAAAGGCTAACCCCTTTGGATTTTTAAAAAAATTGATATTTCCGAAATGCTTCAAAATTTAAGTATGTGAAGATAACACTATATGACAAAGATAAGAAGCTTCATGGGTTCCGAAATGCTTCAAAATATAAGTATGACAAGATAACACGTATATGACAAAGATAAGAAGCTTCATGGGCAAGAAAACCGAATTTATGGCAAGTTTTGATGGAAATCGCTTTTTTTGGTAAAAAAAATCTAAAGGCTAACCCCTTTGGATTTTTTATAAAAAATTTGGTATTTTCTGAAATGCTTCAAAATTTTAAGTATGACAAGATAACACGTATATGAAAAGGATAAGAAGCTTCATGGGAGGAAAACCAAATTTATGGCAAGTTTTGATGGAAATCGCTTTTTGGTAAAAAACCAAAGGCTCCCCCTTTGGATTTTTTATAAAAAATTTGATATTTTCTGAAATGCTTCAAAATTTTATGTATGACAAGATAACACGTATATGACAAAGATAAGAAGCTTAATGGGCAAGAAAACTGAATTTATGGTGAGTTTTGATGAAAACCGCTGTTTTTGGTAAAAAATAAAGGCTAACCCCTTTGGATTTTTATAAAAAAATTGATATTTTCCGAAATGCTTCAAATTTAAGTATGACAAGATAACACGTATATGACAAAGATAAGAAGCTTCATTGGCATGAAAACCGAATTTATGGCAAGTTTTGATGGGAATCGCTGTTTTTGGTAAAAAAAAAAACCAAAGTTTAACCCGTTTGGATTTTTTATAAAATTTTTGATATTTTCCTAAATGCTTCAAAATTTAAGTATGACAAGACAATACGTATATGAAAAAGAAAAGAAGCTTCATGGGGAAAAAAAACCAAATTTATGGCAAGTTTTGATGGAAATCGCTTTTTTTGGTAAAAAACCCAAAGGTTAATCCCTTTGGATTTTTTATAAAAAAATTGATATGTTCCGAAATGCTTCAAAATTTTAAGTATGACAAGGTAACACGTATATGACAAAGATAAGAAGCTTCATGGGGAAGAAAAATAAATGTATGGCAAGTTTTGATGGAAATCGCTTTTTTTGGTAAATAACCAAAGGCTAACCCCTTTGGATTTTTTATAAAAAATTTCATATTTTCCGAAATGCTTCAAAATTTTAAGTATGACAAGATAACACGTATATGACAAAGATAAGAAGCTTCATGGGGAAGAAAGCCGAATTTATGTCAAGTTTTGATGGAAATAACTGTTTTTGGTAAAAAACCAAAGGCTAACCCCTTTGGATTTTTTATAAAAAATTGATATTTTCTGAAATGCTTCAAAATTTTAAGTATGACAAGATAACACGTATATTAGAAAGATAAGAAGCTTCATGGGCAATAAAACTGAATTTATGGTGAGTTTTGATGGAAACCGCTGTTTTTGGTAAAAAAACAAAAGCTAACCCCTTTGGATTTTTAAAAAAATTGATATTTTCTGAAACGCTTCAAAATTTTAAGTATCACAAGATAACACGTATATGACAAAGATAAGAAGCTTCATGGGTTCCGAAATGCTTCAAAATTTAAGTATGACAAGATAACACGTATATGACAAAGATAAGAAGCTTCATGGGCAAGAAAACCGAATTTATGGCAAGTTTTGATGGAAATCGCTGTTTTTGGTAAAAAAAACCAAAGGCTAACCCCTTTGGATTTTTTTATAAAAAATTTGATATTTTCTGAAATGCTTCAAAATTTTATGTATGACAAGATAACACGTATATGACAAAGATAAGAAGCTTCATGGGGAAGAAAGCCGAAGTTATGGCAAGTTTTGATGGAAATCGCTGTTTTTGGTAAAAAAAACAAAGGCTAACCCCTTTGGATTTTTTTATAAAAAATTTGATATTTTCTAAAATGCTTCAAAATTTTATGTATGACAAGATAACACGAATATGACAAAGATAAGAAGCTTCATGGGCAAGAAAACTGAATTTATGGTGAGTTTTGATGGAAACCGCTGTTTTTGGTAAAAAAAACAAAGGCTAACCCCTTTGGATTTTTTATAAAATTTTTGATATTTTCCTAAATGCTTCAAAATTTAAGTATGACAAGATAACACGTATATGAAAAGGATAAGAAGCTTCATGGGGAGGACAACCAAATTTATGCCAACTTTTGATGGAAATCGCTTTTTTTGGTAAAAAAACCAAAGGCTAACCCCTTTGGATTTTTTTATAAAAATTTTGATATTTTCCGAAATGCTTCAAAATTTTAAGTATGACAAGATAACACGTATATGACAAAGATAAGAAGCTTCATGGGGAAGAAAGCCGAATTCTAGGGAAACTTCCTAGCATGGGTTTCATATTTCAATTGACAATGCAAATAATTCTATCTACACATCCTAGTAAAAAAATCAAAGGCTAACCACTTTGGATTTTTTATAAAAAATTGATATTTTCTGAAATGCTTCAAAATTTTAAGTATGACAAGATAACACGTATATGACAAAGATAAGAAGCTTCATGGCAAGAAAACTGAATTTATGGTGAGTTTTGATGGAAACCGCTGTTTTTGGTAAAAAAAACTAAAGGCTAACCCCTTTGGATTTTTTATAAAATTTTTTATATTTTCCTAAATGCTTCAAAATTTAAGTATGACAAGATAACACGTATATGAAAAGGATAAGAAGCTTCATGGGGAGGAAAACCAAATTTATGGCAAGTTTTGATGGAAATCGCTTTTTTTTGGTAAAAAACCAAAGGCTAACCCCTTTGGATTTTTTATAAAATTTTGATATTTTCCGAAATGCTTCAAAATTTTAAGTATGACAAGATAACACGTATATGACAAAGATAAGAAGCTTCATGGGGAAGAAAGCCAAATTTATGGTAAGTTTTGATGGAAATCGCTGTTTTTGGTAAAAAATCAAAGGCTAACCCCTTTGGATTTTTTATAAAAAATTTGATATTTTCTGAAATGCTTCAAAATTTTAAGTATGACAAGATAACACGTATATGACAAAGATAAGAAGCTTCATGGCAAGAAAACTGAATTTATGGTGAGTTTTGATGGAAACCGCTGTTTTTGGTAAAAAAACCAAAGGCTAACCCCTTTGGATTTTTAAAAAAATTGATATTTTCCGAAATGCTTCAAAATTTAAGTATGACAAGATAACACTATATGACAAAGATAAGAAGCTTCATGGGTTCCGAAATGCTTCAAAATATAAGTATGACAAGATAACACGTATATGACAAAGATAAGAAGCTTCATGGGCAAGAAAACCGAATTTATGGCAAGTTTTGATGGAAATCGCTTTTTTTGGTAAAAAAAATCTAAAGGCTAACCCCTTTGGATTTTTTATAAAAAATTTGGTATTTTCTGAAATGCTTCAAAATTTTAAGTATGACAAGATAACACGTATATGAAAAGGATAAGAAGCTTCATGGGGAGGAAAACCAAATTTATGGCAAGTTTTGATGGAAATCGCTTTTTTGGTAAAAAACCAAAGGCTAACCCCTTTGGATTTTTTATAAAAAATTTGATATTTTCTGAAATGCTTCAAAATTTTATGTATGACAAGATAACACGTATATGACAAAGATAAGAAGCTTAATGGGCAAGAAACTGAATTTATGGTGAGTTTTGATGAAAACCGCTGTTTTTGGTAAAAAATAAAGGCTAACCCCTTTGGATTTTTATAAAAAAATTGATATTTTCCGAAATGCTTCAAATTTAAGTATGACAAGATAACACGTATATGACAAAGATAAGAAGCTTCATTGGCATGAAAACCGAATTTATGGCAAGTTTTGATGGGAATCGCTGTTTTTGGTAAAAAAACCAAAGGTTAACCCGTTTGGATTTTTTATAAAATTTTTGATATTTTCCTAAATGCTTCAAAATTTAAGTATGACAAGACAATACGTATATGAAAAAGAAAAGAAGCTTCATGGGGAAAAAAACCAAATTTATGGCAAGTTTTGATGGAAATCGCTTTTTTTGGTAAAAAACCCAAAGGTTAATCCCTTTGGATTTTTTATAAAAAAATTGATATGTTCCGAAATGCTTCAAAATTTTAAGTATGACAAGGTAACACGTATATGACAAAGATAAGAAGCTTCATGGGGAAGAAAAATAAATGTATGGCAAGTTTTGATGGAAATCGCTTTTTTTGGTAAAATAACCAAAGGCTAACCCCTTTGGATTTTTTATAAAAAATTTCATATTTTCCGAAATGCTTCAAATTTTAAGTATGACAAGATAACACGTATATGACAAAGATAAGAAGCTTCATGGGGAAGAAAGCCGAATTTATGTCAAGTTTTGATGGAAATAACTGTTTTTGGTAAAAAACCAAAGGCTAACCCCTTTGGATTTTTTATAAAAAATTGATATTTTCTGAAATGCTTCAAAATTTTAAGTATGACAAGATAACACGTATATTAGAAAGATAAGAAGCTTCATGGGCAATAAAACTGAATTTATGGTGAGTTTTGATGGAAACCGCTGTTTTTGGTAAAAAAAACAAAAGCTAACCCCTTTGGATTTTTAAAAAAATTGATATTTTCTGAAACGCTTCAAAATTTTAAGTATCACAAGATAACACGTATATGACAAAGATAAGAAGCTTCATGGGTTCCGAAATGCTTCAAAATTTAAGTATGACAAGATAACACGTATATGACAAAGATAAGAAGCTTCATGGGCAAGAAAACCGAATTTATGGCAAGTTTTGATGGAAATCGCTGTTTTTGGTAAAAAAAAACTAAAGGCTAACCCCTTTGGATTTTTTATAAAAAATTTGATATTTTCCGAAATGCTTCAAAATTTTAAGTATGACAAGATAACACGTATATGACAAAGATAAGAAGCTTCATGGGGAAGAAAGCCAAATTTATGGCAAGTTTTGATGGAAATCGCTGTTTTTGGTAAAAAAAACCAAAGGCTAACCCCTTTGGATTTTTTATAAAAAATTTGATATTTTCCGAAATGCTTCAAATTTTAAGTATGAAAATATAACACGTATATGACAAAGATAAGAAGCTTCATGTGGAAGAAAGCCGAATTTATTACAAGTTTTGATGGAAATCGCTGTTTTTGGTAAAAAAACCAAAGGCTAACCCCTTTGGATTTTTTATAAAAAATTGTTATTTTCCGAAATGCTTCGAAATTTAAGTATGACAAGATAACACGTATATGACAAAGATAAGAAGCTTCATGGGCAACAAAACCGAATTTATAGCAAGTTTTGATGGAAATCGTTGTTTTTGGTAAAAAAACAAAAGGCTAACCCCTTTGGATTTTTTATAAAATTTTTGATATTTTCCTAAATGCTTCAAAATTTAAGTATGACAAGATAACACGTATATGAAAAAGATAAGAAGCTTCATGGGGAGGAAAACCAGATTTATGGCAAGTTTTGATGGAAATCGCTTTTTTTGGTAAAAAAACCAAAGGCTAACCCCTTTGGATTTTTTATAAAAAATTTGATATTTTCCGAAATGCTTCAAAATTTTAAGTATGACAAGATAACACGTATATGACAAAGATAAGAAGCTTCGTGGGGAAGAAAGTCGAAGTTATGGCAAGTTTTGATGGAAATCGCTGTTTTTGGTAAAAAAACCAAAGGCTAACCCCTTTGGATTTTTTTATAAAAAATTTGATATTTTCTAAAATGCTTCAAAATTTTATGTATGACACGATAACACGCATATGACAAAGATAAGAAGCTTCATGGGCAAGAAAACTGAATTTATGGTGAGTTTTGATGGAAACCGCTGTTTTTGGTAAAAAAACAAAGGCTAACCCCTTTGGATTTTTATAAAAAAATTGATATCTTCCAAAATGCTTCAAAATTTAAGTATGCTAAGATAACACGTATATGACAAAGATAAGAAGCTTCATGGGTTCCGAAATGCTTCAAAATTTAAGTATGACAAGATAAAACGTATATGACAAAGATAAGAAGCTTCATGGGCAAGAAAACCGAATTTATGGCATGTTTTGATGGAAATCACTATTTTTGGTAAAAAAACCAAAGGCTAACCCCTTTGGATTTTTTAAAATTTTTTTGATATTTTCCTAAATGCTTCAAAATTTAAGTATGACAAGATAACACGTATACGAAACAGATAAGACGCTTCATGGGGAAGAAAACCAAATTTATGGCAAGTTTTGATGGAAATCGCTTTTTTTGGTAAAAAAACCAAAGGCTAACCCCTTTGGATTTTTTATAAAAAAATTGATATTTTCCGAAATGCTTCAAAATTTTAAGTATGAAAAGATAACACGTATATGACAAAGATAAGAAGCTTCATGGGGAAGAAAGCCGAATTTATGGCAAGTTTTGATGGAAATCGCTGTTTTTGGTAAAAAAACCAAAGGCTAACCCCTTTGGATTTTTTATAAAAAATTGATATTTTCCGAAATGCTTCAAAATTTAAGTATGACAAGATAACACGTATATGACAAAGATAAGAAGCTTCATGGGCAACAAAACCAAATTTATAGCAAGTTTTGATGAAAATCGTTGTTTTCGGTAAAAAAACCAAAGGCTAACCCCTTTGGATTTTTTATAAATTTTTTGATATTTTCCTAAATGCTTCAAAATTTAAGTATGACAAGATAACACGTATATGAAAAGGATAAGAAGCTTCATGGGGAGGAAAACCAGATTTATGGCAAGTTTTGATGGAAATCGCTTTTTTTGGTAAAAAAACCAAAGGCTAACCCCTTTGGATTTTTTATAAAAAATTTGATATTTTCCGAAATGCTTCAAAATTTTAAGTATGACAAGATAACACGTATATGACAAAGATAAGAAGCTTCATGGGGAAGAAAGCCGAAGTTATGGCAAGTTTTGATGGAAATCGCTGTTTTTGGTAAAAAAAACCAAAGGCTAACCCCTTTGGATTTTTTTATAAAAAATTTGATATTTTCTGAAATGCTTCAAAATTTTATGTATGACAAGATAACACGTATATGACAAAGATAAGAAGCTTCATGGGGAAGAAAGCCGAAGTTATGGCAAGTTTTGATGGAAATCGCTGTTTTTGGTAAAAAAAACAAAGGCTAACCCCTTTTGATTTTTTTATAAAAAATTTGATATTTTCTGAAATGCTTCAAAATTTTATGTATGACAAGATAACACGTATATGACAAAGATAAGAAGCTTCATGGGCAAGAAAACTGAATTTATGGTGAGTTTTGATGGAAACCGCTGTTTTTGGTAAAAAAAAACAAAGGCTAACCCCTTTGGATTTTTTATAAAATTTTTGATATTTTCCTAAATGCTTCAAAATTTAAGTATGACAAGATAACACGTATATGAAAAGGATAAGAAGCTTCATGGGGAGGACAACCAAATTTATGCCAAGTTTTGATGGAAATCGCTTTTTTTGGTAAAAAAAAACCAAAGGCTAACCCATTTGTATTTTTTATAAAAATTTTGATATTTTCCGAAATGCTTCAAAATTTTAAGTATGACAAGATAACACGTATATGACAAAGATAAGAAGCTTCATGGGGAAGAAAGACGAATTTATGGCAAGTTTTGATGGAAATCGCTGTTTTTGGTAAAAAAAATCAAAGGCTAACCACTTTAGATTTTTTATTAAAAAATTGATATTTTCTGAAATGCTTCAAAATTTTAAGTATGACAAGATAACACGTATATTAGAAAGATAAGAAGCTTCATGGGCAAGAAAACTGAAATTATGGTGAGTTTTGATGGAAACAGCTGTTTTTGGTAAAGAAACCAAAGGCTAACCCCTTTGGATTTTTTTAAAAAAATTGATATTTTACGAAATGCTTCAAAATTTAAGTATGACAAAGATAACACGTATATGACAAAGATAAGAAGCTTCATGGGTTCCGAAATGCTTCAAAATTTAAGTATGACAAGATAACACGTATATGACAAAGATAAGAAGCTTCATGGGCAAGAAAACCGAATTTATGGCAAGTTTTGATGGAAATCGCTGTTTTTGGTAAAAAAACTAAAGGCTAACCCCTTTGGATTTTTTATAAAAAATTTGATATTTTCCGAAATGCTTCAAAATTTTAAGTATGACAAGATAACACGTATATGACAAAGATAAGAAGCTTCATGGGGAAGAAAGCCGAATTTATGGCAAGTTTTGATGGAAATCACTGTTTTTGGTAAAAAACCAAAGGCTAACCCCTTTGGATTTTTTATAAAAAATTTGATATTTTCCGAAATGCTTCAAAATTTTAAGTATGAAAAGATAACAGGTATATGACAAAGATAAGAAGCTTCATGTGGAAGAAAGCCGAATTTATGGCAAGTTTTGATGGAAATCGCTGTTTTTGGTAAAAAAACCAAAGGCTAACCCCTTTGGATTTTTTATCAAAAATTGTTATTTTCCGAAATGCTTCGAAATTTAAGTATGACAAGATAACACGTATATGACAATGATAAGAAGCTTCATGGGCAACAAAACCGGATTTATAGCAAGTTTTGATGGAAATCGTTGTTTTTGGTAAAAAAAAACCAAAGGCTAACCCCTTTGGATTTTTTATAAAATTTTTGATATTTTCCTAAATGCTTCAAAATTTAAGTATGACAAGATAACACGTATATGAAAAAGATAAGAAGCTTCATGGGGAGGAAAACCAGATTTATGGCAAGTTTTGATGGAAATCGCTTTTTTTGGTAAAAAAACCAAAGGCTAACCCCTTTGGATTTTTTATAAAAAATTTGATATTTTACGAAATGCTTCAAAATTTTAAGTATGACAAGATAACACGTATATGACAAAGATAAGAAGCTTCATGGGGAAAGAAAGCCGAAGTTATGGCAAGTTTTGATGGAAATCGCTGTTTTTGGTAAAAAAAACCAAAGGCTAACCCCTTTGGATTTTTTTATAAAAAATTTGATATTTTCTGAAATGCTTCAAAATTTTATGTATGACAAGATAACACGTATATGACAAAGATAAGAAGCTTCATGGGCAAGAAAACTGAATTTATGGTGAGTTTTGATGGAAACCGCTGTTTTTGGTAAAAAAACAAGGCTAACCCCTTTGGATTTTTTATAAAATTTTTGATATTTTCCTAAATGCCTTCAAAATTTAAGTATGACAAGATAACACGTATATGAAAAGGATAAGAAGCTTCATGGGGAGGACAACCAAATTTATGCCAAGTTTTGATGGAAATCGCTTTTTTTGGTAAAAAAAACCAAAGGCTAACCCCTTTGGATTTTTTATAAAAATTTTGATATTTTCCGAAATGCTTCAAAATTTTAAGTATGACAAGATAACACGTATATGACAAAGATAAGAAGCTTCATGGGGAAGAAAGCCGAATTTATGGCAAGTTTTGATGGAAATCGCTGTTTTTGGTAAAAAAATCAAAGGCTAACCACTTTGGATTTTTTATAAAAAATTGATATTTTCTGAAATGCTTCAAAATTTTAAGTATGACAAGATAACACATATATGACAAAGATAAGAAGCTTCATGGGCAAGAAAACTGAATTTATGGTGAGTTTTGATGGAAACCGCTGTTTTTGGTAAAAAAAACTAAAGGCTAACCCCTTTGGATTTTTAATAAAATTTTTGATATTTTCCGAAATGCTTCAAAATTTAAGTATGACAAGATAACACGTATATGACAAAGATAAGAAGCTTCATGGGTTCCGAAATGCTTCAAAATTTAAGTATGACAAGATAACACGTATATGACAAAGACAAGAAGCTTCATGGGCAAGAAAACCGAATTTATGGCAAGTTTTGATGAAATCGCTGTTTTTGGTAAAAAAAAACTAAAGGCTAACCCCTTTGAATTTTTTATAAAAAATTTGATATTTTCCGAAATGCTTCAAAATTTTAAGTATGACAAGATAACACGTATATGACAAAGATAAGAAGCTTCATGGGAAGAAAGCCGAATTTATGGCAAGTTTTGCTGGAAATCGCTGTTTTTGGTAAAAAAACCAAAGGCTAACCCCTTTGGATTTTTTATAAAAAATTTGATATTTTCCGAAATGCTTCAAAATTTTAAGTATGAAAAGATAACACGTATATGACATAGATAAGAAGCTTCATGTGGAAGAAAGCCGAATTTATGGCAAGTTTTGATGGAAATCGCTGTTTTTGGTAAAAAAACCAAAGGCTAACCCCTTTGGATTTTTTTATAAAAAATTGTTATTTTCCGAAATGCTTCGAAATTTAAGTATGACAAGATTAACACGTATATGACAAAGATAAGAAGCTTCATGGGCAACAAAACCGAATTTATAGCAAGTTTTGATGGAAATTGTTGTTTTTTGGTAAAAAAAAACCAAAGGCTAACCCCTTTGGATTTTTTATAAAATTTTTGATATTTTCCTAAATGCTTCAAAATTTAAGTATGACAAGGTAACACGTATATGAAAAAGATAAGAAGCTTCATGGGGAGGAAAACCAGATTTTATGGCAAGTTTTGATGGAAATCGCTTTTTTGGTAAAAAACTAAAGGCTAACCCCTTTGGATTTTTTATAAAAAATTGATATTTTCCGAAATGCTTCAAAATTTTAAGTATGACAAGATAACACGTATATGACAAAGATAAGAAGCTTCATGGGGAAAGAAAGCCGAAGTTATGGCAAGTTTTGATGGAAATCGCTGTTTTTGGTAAAAAAACCAAAGGCTAACCCCTTTGGATTTTTTATAAAATTTTTGATATTTTCTAAATGCTTCAAAATTTAAGTATGACAAGATAACACGTATATGAAAAAGATAAGAAGCTTCATGGGGAGGAAAACCAGATTTATGGCAAGTTTTGATGGAAATCGCTTTTTTTGGTAAAAAAACCAAAGGCTAACCCCTTTGGATTTTTTATAAAAAATTTGACATTTTCCGAAATGCTTCAAAATTTTAAGTATGACAAGATAACACGTATATGACAAAGATAAGAAGCTTCAGGGGAAGAAAGCCAAATTTATGGCAAGTTTTGATGGAAATCGCTGTTTTTTGGTAAAAAAAACCAAAGGCTAACCCCTTTGGATTTTTTATAAAAAATTTGATATTTTCTGAAATGCTTCAAAATTTAAGTATGACAAGATAACACGTATATGAAAAAGATAAGAAGCTTCATGGGGAGGAAAACCAGATTTATGGCAAGTTTTGATGGAAATCGCTTTTTTGGTAAAAAAAACAAAGGCTAACCCCTTTGGATTTTTATAAAAAATTGATATTTTCCGAAATGCTTCAAAATTTTAAGTATTACAAGATAACACGTATATGACAAACATAAGAAGCTTCATGGGGAAGAAAACCATATTTATGGCAAGTTTTGATGGAAATCGCTGTTTTTGGTAAAAAAAACCAAAGGCTAACCCCTTTGGATTTTTTATAAAAAATTTGATATTTTCTGAAATGCTTCAAAATTTTATGTATGACAAGATAACACGTATATGACAAAGATAAGAAGCTTCATGGGCAACAAAACCGAATTTATAGCAAGTTTTGATGAAAATCGTTGTTTTTGGTAAAAAAAAAAACTAAAGGCTAACCCCTTTGGATTTTTTATAAAATTTTTGATATTTTCCTAAATGCTTCAAAATTTAAGTATGACAAGATAACACGTATATGAAAAGGATAAGAAGCTTCATGGGGAGGAAAACCAAATTTATGGCAAGTTTTATGGAAATCGCTTTTTTTGGTAAAAAAACCAAAGGCTAACCCCTTTGGATTTTTTATAAAAATTTGATATTTTCCGAAATGCTTCAAAATTTTAAGTATGACAAGATAACACGTATATGACAATGATAAGAAGCTTCATGGGGAAGAAAGCCGAATTTATGGTAAGTTTTGATGGAAATCGCTGTTTTTGGTAAAAAAATCAAAGGCTAACCCCTTTGGATTTTTTATAAAAAATTTGATATTTTCTGAAATGCTTCAAAATTTTAAGTATGACAAGTTAACACGTATATGACAAAGATAAGAAGCTTCATGGGCAAGAAAAACTGAATTTATGGTGAGTTTTGATGGAAACCGCTGTTTTTGGTAAAAAAAACCAAAGGCTAACCCCTTTGGATTTTTAAAAAAATTGATATTTTCCGAAATGCTTCAAAATTTAAGTATGACAAGATAACACGTATATGACAAAGATAAGAAGCTTCATGGGTTCCGAAATGCTTCAAATTTAAGTATGACAAGATAACACGTATATGACAAAGATAAGAAGCTTCATGGGCAAGAAAAACCGAATTTATGGCAAGTTTTGATGGAAATCGCTTTTTTGGTAAAAAAATCTAAAGGCTAACCCCTTTGGATTTTTTATAAAAAATTTGATATTTTCCGAAATGCTTCAAAATTTTAAGTATGACAAGATAACACGTATATGAAAAGGATAAGAAGCTTCATGGGGAGGAAAACCAAATTTATGGCAAGTTTTGATGGAAATCGCTTTTTTGGTAAAAAAACCAAAGGCTAACCCCTTAGGATTTTTTATAAAAAATTTGATATTTTCTGAAATGCTTCAAAATTTTATGTATGACAAGATAACACGTATATGACAAAGATAAGAAGCTTCATGGGCAAGAAAACTGAATTTATGGTGAGTTTTGATGAAAACCGCTGTTTTTGGTAAAAAATAAAGGCTAACCCCTTTGGATTTTTATAAAAAAATTGATATTTTCCGAAATGCTTCAAATTTAAGTATGACAATATAACACGTATATGACAAAGATAAGAAGCTTCATGGGCATGAAAACCGAATTTATGGCAAGTTTTGATGGGAATCGCTGTTTTTGGTAAAAAAAACAAAGGTTAACCCGTTTGGATTTTTTATAAAAATTTTGATATTTTCCTAAATGCTTCAAAATTTAAGTATGACAAGACAATACGTATATGAAAAAGATAAGAAGCTTCATGGGGAAAAAACCAAATTTATGGCAAGTTTTGATGGAAATCGCTTTTTTTGGTAAAAAAACCCAAAGGTTAATCCCTTTGGATTTTTTATAAAAAAATTGATATGTTCCGAAATGCTTCAAAATTTTAAGTATGACAAGGTAACACGTATATGACAAAGATAAGAAGCTTCATGGGGAAGAAAAATAAATGTATGGCAAGTTTTGATGGAAATCGCTTTTTTTGGTAAAAAAACCAAAGGCTAACCCCGTTGGATTTTTTATAAAAAATTTCATATTTTCCGAAATGCTTCAAAATTTTAAGTATGACAATATAACACGTATATGACAAAGATAAGAAGCTTCATGGGGAAGAAAGCCGAATTTATGGCAAGTTTTGATGGAAATAACTGTTTTTGGTAAAAAAACCAAAGGCTAACCCCTTTGGATTTTTTATAAAAAATTTGATATTTTCTGAAATGCTTCAAAATTTAAGTATGACAAGATAACACGTATATTAGAAGATAAGAAGCTTCATGGGCAAGAAAACTGAATTTATGGTGAGTTTTGATGGAAACCGCTGTTTTTGGTAAAAAACCAAAGGCTAACCCCTTTGGATTTTTTATAAAAAAATTGATATTTTCCGAAATACTTCAAAATTTTAAGTATGAAAAGATAACACGTATATGACAAAGATAAGAAGCTTCATGTGGAAGAAAGCCGAATTTATGACATGTTTTGATGGAAATCGCTGTTTTTGGTAAAAAAAACCAAAGGCTAACCCCTTTGGATTTTTTATAAAATTTTTGATATTTTCCTAAATGCTTCAAAATTTAAGTATGACAAAATAACACGTATATGAAAAAGATAAGAAGCTTCATGGGAGGAAAACCAGATTTATGGCAAGTTTTGATGGAAATCGCTTTTTTTGGTAAAAAAACCAAAGGCTAACCCCTTTGGATTTTTTATTAAAAATTTGATATTTTCCGAAATGCTTCAAAATTTTAAGTATGACAAGATAACACGTATATGACAAAGATAAGAAGCTTCATGGGAAGAAAGCCGAAGTTATGGCAAGTTTTGATGGAAATCGCTGTTTTTGGTAAAAAAACCAAAGGCTAACCCCTTTGGATTTTTTTATAAAAAATTTGATATTTTCTGAAATGCTTCAAAATTTTATGTATGACAAGATAACACGTATATGACAAAGATAAGAAGCTTCATGGGCAAGAAAACTGAATTTATGGTGAGTTTTGATGGAAACCGCTGTTTTTGGTAAAAAAACAAAGGCTAACCCCTTTGGATTTTTTATAAAATTTTTGATATTTTCCTAAAATGCTTCAAAATTTAAGTATGACAAGATAACACGTATATGAAAAGGATAAGAAGCTTCATGGGGAGGACAACCAAATTTATGCCAAGTTTTGATGGAAATCGCTTTTTTTTGGTAAAAAAACAAAGGCTAACCCCTTTGGATTTTATAAAAAAATTTATATCTTCCAAAATGCTTCAAAATTTAAGTATGCTAAGATAACACGTATATGGACAAAGATAAGAAGCTTCATGGGTTCGAAATGCTTCAAAATTTAAGTATGACAAGATAAAACATATATGACAAAGATAAGAAGCTTCATGGGCAAGAAAACCGAATTTATAGCATGTTTTGATGGAAATCACTGTTTTTGGTAAAAAAAAAAACAAAGGCTAACCCTTTGGATTTTTTTATAAAATTTTTGATATTTTCCTAAATGCTTCAAAATTTAAGTATGACAAGATAACAAGTATACGAAAAGATAAGAAGCTTCATGGGAAGAAACCAAATTTATGCAAGTTTTGATGGAAATCGCTTTTTTTTGGTAAAAAAACCAAAGGCTAACCCCTTTGGATTTTTTATAAAAAATTTGATATTTTCCGAAATGCTTCAAAATTTTAAGTATGACAAGATAACACGTATATGACAAAGATAAGAAGCTTCATGGGGAAGAAAGCCAAATTTATGGCAAGTTTTGATGGAAATCACTGTTTTTGGTAAAAAAACCAAAGGCTAACCCCTTTGGATTTTTTATAAAATTTTTGATATTTTCCTAAATGCTTCAAAATTTAAGTATGACAAGATAACACGTATATGAAAAAGATAAGAAGCTTCATGGGGAGGAAAACCAGATTTATGACAAGTTTTGATGGAAATCGCTTTTTTTGGTAAAAAAACCAAAGGCTAACCCCTTTGGATTTTTATAAAAAATTTGATATTTTCCGAATTGCTTCAAAATTTTAAGTATGACAAGATAACACGTATATGACAAAGATAAGAAGCTTCATGGGGAAGAAAGCCAAATTTATGGCAAGTTTTGATGGAAATCGCTGTTTTTGGTAAAAAAAACCAAAGGCTAACCCCTTTGGATTTTTTATAAAAAATTTGATATTTTCTGAAATGCTTCAAAATTTAAGTATGACAAGATAACACGTATATGAAAAAGATAAGAAGCTTCATGGGGAGGAAAACCAGATTTATGGCAAGTTTTGATGGAAATCGCTTTTTTGGTAAAAAAACAAAGGCTAACCCCTTTGGATTTTTTATAAAAAATTTGATATTTTCCGAAATGCTTCAAAATTTTAAGTATGACAAGATAACACGTATATGACAAACATAAGAAGCTTCATGGGGAAGAAAACCATATTTATGGCAAGTTTTGATGGAAATCGCTGTTTTTGGTAAAAAAAACCAAAGGCTAACCCCTTTGGATTTTTTTATAAAAAATTTGATATTTTCTGAAATGCTTCAAAATTTTAAGTATGACAAGATAACACGTATATGACAAACATAAGAAGCTTCATGGGGAAGAAAACCATATTTATGGCAAGTTTTGATGGAAATCGCTGTTTTTGGTAAAAAAAACCAAAGGCTAACCCCTTTGGATTTTTTTATAAAAAATTTGATATTTTCCGAAATGCTTCAAAATTTTAAGTATGACAAGATAACACGTATATGACAAAGATAAGAAGCTTCATGGGGAAGAAAGCCGAAGTTATGGCAAGTTTTGATGGAAATCGCTGTTTTTGGTAAAAAAACCAAAGGCTAACCCCTTTGGATTTTTTATAAAATTTTTGATATTTTCCTAAATGCTTCAAAATTTAAGTATGACAAGATAACACGTATATGAAAAAGATAAGAAGCTTCATGGGGAGGAAAACCAGATTTATGGCAAGTTTTGATGGAAATCGCTTTTTTTGGTAAAAAAACCAAAGGCTAACCCCTTTGGATTTTTTATAAAAAATTTGATATTTTCCGAAATGCTTCAAAATTTTAAGTATGACAAGATAACACGTATATGACAAAGATAAGAAGCTTCAGGGGAAGAAAGCCAAATTTATGGCAAGTTTTGATGGAAATCGCTGTTTTTGGTAAAAAAACCAAAGGCTAACCCCTTTGGATTTTTTTATAAAAAATTTGATATTTTCTGAAATGCTTCAAAATTTAAGTATGACAAGATAACACGTATATGAAAAAGATAAGAAGCTTCATGGGGAGGAAAACCAGATTTATGGCAAGTTTTGATGGAAATCGCTTTTTTGGTAAAAAAACAAAGGCTAACCCCTTTGGATTTTTTATAAAAAATTTGATATTTTCCGAAATGCTTCAAAATTTTAAGTATGACAAGATAACACGTATATGACAAACATAAGAAGCTTCATGGGGAAGAAAACCATATTTATGGCAAGTTTTGATGGAAATCGCTGTTTTTGGTAAAAAAACCAAAGGCTAACCCCTTTGGATTTTTTATAAAAAATTTGATATTTTCTGAAATGCTTCAAAATTTTATGTATGACAAGATAACACGTATATGACAAAGATAAGAAGCTTCATGGGCAACAAAACCGAATTTATAGCAAGTTTTGATGAAAATCATTGTTTTTGGTAAAAAAAAAACTAAAGGTTAATCCCTTTGGATTTTTTATAAAAAAATTGATATGTTCCGAAATGCTTCAAAATTTTAAGTATGACAAGGTAACACGTATATGACAAAGATAAGAAGCTTCATGGGGAAGAAAAATAAATGTATGGCAAGTTTTGATGGAAATCGCTTTTTTTGGTAAAAAAACCAAAGGCTAACCCCGTTGGATTTTTTATAAAAAATTTCATATTTTCCGAAATGCTTCAAAATTTTAAGTATGACAATATAACACGTATATGACAAAGATAAGAAGATTCATGGGGAAGAAAGCCGAATTTATGGCAAGTTTTGATGGAAATAACTGTTTTTGGTAAAAACACCAAAGGCTAACCCCTTTGGATTTTTTATAAAAAATTTGATATTTTCTGAAATGCTTCAAAATTTTAAGTATGACAAGATAACACGTATATTAGAAAGATAAGAAGCTTCATGGGCAAGAAAACTGAATTTATGGTGAGTTTTGATGGAAACCGCTGTTTTTGGTAAAAAAACCAAAGGCTAACCCCTTTGGATTTTTTATAAAAAAATTGATATTTTCCGAAATACTTCAAAATTTTAAGTATGAAAAGATAACACGTATATGACAAAGATAAGAAGCTTCATGTGGAAGAAAGCCGAATTTATGACATGTTTTGATGGAAATCGCTGTTTTTGGTAAAAAAAACCAAAGGCTAACCCCTTTGGATTTTTTATAAAATTTTTGATATTTTCCTAAATGCTTCAAAATTTAAGTATGACAAAATAACACGTATATGAAAAAGATAAGAAGCTTCATGGGGAGGAAAACCAGATTTATGGCAAGTTTTGATGGAAATCGCTTTTTTTGGTAAAAAAACCAAAGGCTAACCCCTTTGGATTTTTTATTAAAAATTTGATATTTTCCGAAATGCTTCAAAATTTTAAGTATGACAAGATAACACGTATATGACAAAGATAAGAAGCTTCATGGGGAAGAAAGCCGAAGTTATGGCAAGTTTTGATGGAAATCGCTGTTTTTGGTAAAAAAACCAAAGGCTAACCCCTTTGGATTTTTTTATAAAAAATTTGATATTTTCTGAAATGCTTCAAAATTTTATGTATGACAAGATAACACGTATATGACAAAGATAAGAAGCTTCATGGGCAAGAAAACTGAATTTATGGTGAGTTTTGATGGAAACCGCTGTTTTTGGTAAAAAAACAAAGGCTAACCCCTTTGGATTTTTTATAAAATTTTTGATATTTTCCTAAATGCTTCAAAATTTAAGTATGACAAGATAACACGTATATGAAAAGGATAAGAAGCTTCATGGGGAGGACAACCAAATTTATGCCAAGTTTTGATGGAAATCGCTTTTTTTGGTAAAAAAACAAAGGCTAACCCCTTTGGATTTTTATAAAAAAATTTATATCTTCCAAAATGCTTCAAAATTTAAGTATGCTAAGATAACACGTATATGACAAAGATAAGAAGCTTCATGGGTTCCGAAATGCTTCAAAATTTAAGTATGACAAGATAAAACATATATGACAAAGATAAGAAGCTTCATGGGCAAGAAAACCGAATTTATAGCATGTTTTGATGGAAATCACTGTTTTTGGTAAAAAAAAAAACAAAGGCTAACCCCTTTGGATTTTTTATAAAATTTTTGATATTTTCCTAAATGCTTCAAAATTTAAGTATGACAAGATAACAAGTATACGAAAAAGATAAGAAGCTTCATGGGGAAGAAAACCAAATTTATGGCAAGTTTTGATGGAAATCGCTTTTTTTGGTAAAAAAACCAAAGGCTAACCCCTTTGGATTTTTTATAAAAAATTTGATATTTTCCGAAATGCTTCAAAATTTTAAGTATGACAAGATAACACGTATATGACAAAGATAAGAAGCTTCATGGGGAAGAAAACCGAATTTATAGCATGTTTTGATGGAAATCACTGTTTTTGGTAAAAAAAAAACAAAGGCTAACCCCTTTGGATTTTTTATAAAATTTTTGATATTTTCCTAAATGCTTCAAAATTTAAGTATGACAAGATAACAAGTATACGAAAAAGATAAGAAGCTTCATGGGGAAGAAAACCAAATTTATGGCAAGTTTTGATGGAAATCGCTTTTTTTGGTAAAAAAACCAAAGGCTAACCCCTTTGGATTTTTTATAAAAAATTTGATATTTTCCGAAATGCTTCAAAATTTTAAGTATGACAAGATAACACGTATATGACAAAGATAAGAAGCTTCATGGGGAAGAAAGCCAAATTTATGGCAAGTTTTGATGGAAATCGCTGTTTTTGGTAAAAAAACCAAAGGCTAACCCCTTTGGATTTTTTATAAAATTTTTGATATTTTCCTAAATGCTTCAAAATTTAAGTATGACAAGATAACACGTATATGAAAAAGATAAGAAGCTTCATGGGGAGGAAAACCAGATTTATGGCAAGTTTTGATGGAAATCGCTTTTTTTGGTAAAAAAACCAAAGGCTAACCCCTTTGGATTTTTTATAAAAAATTTGATATTTTCCGAATTGCTTCAAAATTTTAAGTATGACAAGATAACACGTATATGACAAAGATAAGAAGCTTCATGGGGAAGAAAGCCAAATTTATGGCAAGTTTTGATGGAAATCGCTGTTTTTGGTAAAAAAAACCAAAGGCTAACCCCTTTGGATTTTTTATAAAAAATTTGATATTTTCTGAAATGCTTCAAAATTTAAGTATGACAAGATAACACTTATATGAAAAAGATAAGAAGCTTCATGGGGAGGAAAACCAGATTTATGGCAAGTTTTGATGGAAATCGCTTTTTTGGTAAAAAAAACAAAGGCTAACCCCTTTGGATTTTTTATAAAAAATTTGATATTTTCCGAAATGCTTCAAAATTTTAAGTATGACAAGATAACACGTATATGACAAACATAAGAAGCTTCATGGGGAAGAAAACCATATTTATGGCAAGTTTTGATGGAAATCGCTGTTTTTGGTAAAAAAAACCAAAGGCTAACCCCTTTGGATTTTTTTATAAAAAATTTGATATTTTCTGAAATGCTTCAAAATTTTATGTATGACAAGATAACACGTATATGACAAAGATAAGAAGCTTCATGGGCAACAAAACCGAATTTATAGCAAGTTTTGATGAAAATCGTTGTTTTTGGTAAAAAAAAACTAAAGGCTAACCCCTTTGGATTTTTTATAAAATTTTTGATATTTTCCTAAATGCTTCAAAATTTAAGTATGACAAGATAACACGTATATGAAAAGGATAAGAAGCTTCATGGGGAGGAAAACCAAATTTATGGCAAGTTTTTATGGAAATCGCTTTTTTTGGTAAAAAAACCAAAGGCTAACCCCTTTGGATTTTTTATAAAAATTTTGATATTTTCCGAAATGCTTCAAAATTTTAAGTATGACAAGATAACACGTATATGACAATGATAAGAAGCTTCATGGGGAAGAAAGCCGAATTTATGGTAAGTTTTGATGGAAATCGCTGTTTTTGGTAAAAAAATCAAAGGCTAACCCCTTTGGATTTTTTATAAAAAATTTGATATTTTCTGAAATGCTTCAAAATTTTAAGTATGACAAGTTAACACGTATATGACAAAGATAAGAAGCTTCATGGGCAAGAAAACTGAATTTATGGTGAGTTTTGATGGAAACCGCTGTTTTTGGTAAAAAAACCAAAGGCTAACCCCTTTGGATTTTTAAAAAAATTGATATTTTCCGAAATGCTTCAAAATTTAAGTATGACAAGATAACACGTATATGACAAAGATAAGAAGCTTCATGGGTTCTGAAATGCTTCAAAATTTAAGTATGACAAGATAACACGTATATGACAAAGAAAAGAAGCTTCATGGGCAAGGAAACCGAATTTATGGCAAGTTTTGATGGAAATCGCTTTTTTGGTAAAAAAAATCTAAAGGCTAACCCCTTTGGATTTTTTATAAAAAATTTGATATTTTCCGAAATGCTTCAAAATTTTAAGTATGACAAGATAACACGTATATGAAAAGGATAAGAAGCTTCATGGGGAGGAAAACCAAATTTATGGCAAGTTTTGATGGAAATCGCTTTTTTGGTAAAAAAACCAAAGGCTAACCCCTTAGGATTTTTTATAAAAAATTTGATATTTTCTGAAATGCTTCAAAATTTTATGTATGACAAGATAACACGTATATGACAAAGATAAGAAGCTTCATGGGCAAGAAAACTGAATTTATGGTGAGTTTTGATGAAAACCGCTGTTTTTGGTAAAAAATAAAGGCTAACCCCTTTGGATTTTTATAAAAAAATTGATATTTTCCGAAATGCTTCAAATTTAAGTATGACAATATAACACGTATATGACAAAGATAAGAAGCTTCATGGGCATGAAAACCGAATTTATGGCAAGTTTTGATGGGAATCGCTGTTTTTGGTAAAAAAACCAAAGGTTAACCCGTTTGGATTTTTTATAAAATTTTTGATATTTTCCTAAATGCTTCAAAATTTAAGTATGACAAGACAATACGTATATGAAAAAGATAAGAACCTTCATGGGAAAAAAACCAAATTTATGGCAAGTTTTGATGGAAATCGCTTTTTTTGGTAAAAAACCCAAAGGTTAATCCCTTTGGATTTTTTATAAAAAAATTGATATGTTCCGAAATGCTTCAAAATTTTAAGTATGACAAGGTAACACGTATATGACAAAGATAAGAAGCTTCATGGGGAAGAAAAATAAATGTATGGCAAGTTTTGATGGAAATCGCTTTTTTTGGTAAAAAAACCAAAGGCTAACCCCGTTGGATTTTTTATAAAAAATTTCATATTTTCCGAAATGCTTCAAAATTTTAAGTATGACAATATAACACGTATATGACAAAGATAAGAAGCTTCATGGGGAAGAAAGCCGAATTTATGGCAAGTTTTGATGGAAATAACTGTTTTTGGTAAAAAAACCAAAGGCTAACCCCTTTGGATTTTTTATAAAAAATTTGATATTTTCTGAAATGCTTCAAAATTTTAAGTATGACAAGATAACACGTATATTAGAAAGATAAGAAGCTTCATGGGCAAGAAAACTGAATTTATGGTGAGTTTTGATGGAAACCGCTGTTTTTGGTAAAAAAACCAAAGGCTAACCCCTTTGGATTTTTTATAAAAAAATTGATATTTTCCGAAATACTTCAAAATTTTAAGTATGAAAAGATAACACGTATATGACAAAGATAAGAAGCTTCATGTGGAAGAAAGCCGAATTTATGGCATGTTTTGATGGAAATCGCTGTTTTTGGTAAAAAAACCAAAGGCTAACCCCTTTGGATTTTTTATAAAATTTTTGATATTTTCCTAAATGCTTCAAAATTTAAGTATGACAAAATAACACGTATATGAAAAAGATAAGAAGCTTCATGGGGAGGAAAACCAGATTTATGGCAAGTTTTGATGGAAATCGCTTTTTTTGGTAAAAAAACCAAAGGCTAACCCCTTTGGATTTTTTATAAAAAATTTGATATTTTCCGAAATGCTTCAAAATTTTAAGTATGACAAGATAACACGTATATGACAAAGATAAGAAGCTTCATGGGGAAGAAAGACGAAGTTATGGCAAGTTTTGATGGAAATCGCTGTTTTTGGTAAAAAAACCAAAGGCTAACCCCTTTGGATTTTTTTATAAAAAATTTGATATTTTCTGAAATGCTTCAAAATTTTATGTATGACAAGATAACACGTATATGACAAAGATAAGAAGCTTCATGGGCAAGAAAACTGAATTTATGGTGAGTTTTGATGGAAACCGCTGTTTTTGGTAAAAAAACAAAGGCTAACCCCTTTGGATTTTTTATAAAATTTTTGATATTTTCCTAAATGCTTCAAAATTTAAGTATGACAAGATAACACGTATATGAAAAGGATAAGAAGCTTCATGGGGAGGACAACCAAATTTATGCCAAGTTTTGATGGAAATCGCTTTTTTTGGTAAAAAAACAAAGGCTAACCCCTTTGGATTTTTATAAAAAAATTTATATCTTCCAAAATGCTTCAAAATTTAAGTATGCTAAGATAACACGTATATGACAAAGATAAGAAGCTTCATGGGTTCCGAAATGCTTCAAAATTTAAGTATGACAAGATAAAACATATATGACAAAGATAAGAAGCTTCATGGGCAAGAAAACCGAATTTATAGCATGTTTTGATGGAAATCACTGTTTTTGGTAAAAAAAAACAAAGGCTAACCCCTTTGGATTTTTTATAAAATTTTTGATATTTTCCTAAATGCTTCAAAATTTAAGTATGACAAGATAACACGTATACGAAAAAGATAAGAAGCTTCATGGGGAAGAAAACCAAATTTATGGCAAGTTTTGATGGAAATCACTTTTTTTGGTAAAAAAACCAAAGGCTAACCCCTTTGGATTTTTTATAAAAAATTTGATATTTTCTGAAATGCTTCAAAATTTTAAGTATGAAAAGATAACACGTATATGACAAAGATAAGAAGCTTCATGGGGAAGAAAGCCGAATTTATGGCAAGTTTTGATGGAAATCGCTGTTTTTGGTAAAAAAAACCAAAGGCTAACCCCTTTGGATTTTTTATAAAAAATTTGATATTTTCCGAAATGCTTCAAAATTTTAAGTATGAAAATATAACACGTATATGACAAAGATAAGAAGCTTCATGTGGAAGAAAGCCGAATTTATTACAAGTTTTGATGGAAATCGCTGTTTTTGGTAAAAAAACCAAAGGCTTACCCCTTTGGATTTTTTATAAAGTATTGATATTTTCCGAATGCTTCAAAATTTAAGTATGACAAGATAACACGTATATGACAAAGATAAGAAGCTTCATGGGCAAGAAAACTGAATTTATTGTGAGTTTTGATGAAAACCGCTGTTTTTGGTAAAAAATAAAGGCTAACCCCTTTGAATTCATGGGCAAGAAAACTGAATTTATGGTGAGTTTTGATGAAAACCGCTGTTTTTGTTAAAAAAATAAGGCTAACCCCTTTGGATTTTTATAAAAAATTGATATTTTCCGAAATGCTTCAAATTTAAGTATGACAATATAACACGTATATGACAAAGATAAGAAGCTTCATGGGCATGAAAACCGAATTTATGGCAAGTTTTGATGGGAATCGCTGTTTTTGGTAAAAAAACCAAAGGTTAACCCCGTTTGGATTTTTTATAAAATTTTTGATATTTTCCTAAATGCTTCAAAATTTAAGTATGACAAGACAATACGTATATGAAAAAGATAAGAAGCTTCATGGGCAAGAAAACTGAATTTATGGCGAGTTTTGATGGAAATCGCTTTTTTTGGTAAAAAAACCAAAGGTTAATCCCTTTGGATTTTTATAAAAAAATTGATATGTTCCGAAATGCTTCAAAATTTAAGTATGCTAAGATAACACGTATATGACAAAGATAAGAAGCTTCATGGGTTCCGAAATGCTTCAAAATTTAAGTATGACAAGATAAAACATATATGACAAAGATAAGAAGCTTCATGGGCAAGAAAACCGAATTTATGGCATGTTTTGATGGAAATCACTGTTTTTGGTAAAAAAAAACAAAGGCTAACCCCTTTGGATTTTTTATAAAATTTTTGATATTTTCCTAAATGCTTCAAAATTTAAGTATGACAAGATAACACGTATACGAAAAAGATAAGAAGCTTCATGGGAAGAAAACCAAATTTATGGCAAGTTTTGATGGAAATCGCTTTTTTTGGTAAAAAAACCAAAGGCTAACCCCTTTGGATTTTTTATAAAAAATTTGATATTTTCTGAAATGCTTCAAAATTTTAAGTATGAAAAGATAACACGTATATGACAAAGATAAGAAGCTTCATGGGAAGAAAGCCGAATTTATGGCAAGTTTTGATGGAAATCGCTGTTTTTGGTAAAAAAACCAAAGGCTAACCCCTTTGGATTTTTTATAAAGTATTGATATTTTCCGAAATGCTTCAAAATTTAAGTATGATAAGATAACACGTATATGACAAAGATAAGAAGCTCCATGGGCAACAAAACCAAATTTATAGCAAGTTTTGAGGAAAATCGTTGTTTTCGGTAAAAAAAACCAAAGGCTAACCCCTTTGGATTTTTTTATAAATTTTTTGATATTTTCCTAAATGCTTCAAAATTTAAGTATGACAAGATAACACGTATATGAAAAGGATAAGAAGCTTCATGGGGAGGACAACCAAATTTATGGCAAGTTTTGATGGAAATCGCTGTTTTTGGTAAAAAAACCAAAGGCTAACCCCTTTGGATTTTTTATAAAGTATTGATATTTTCCGAAATGCTTCAAAATTTAAGTATGACAAGATAACACGTATATGACAAAGATAAGAAGCTTCATGGGCAAGAAAACTGAATTTATAGCAAGTTTTGATGAAAACCGCTGTTTTCGGTAAAAAAACCAAAGGCTAACCCCTTTGGATTTTTTATAAATTTTTTGATATTTTCCTAAATGCTTCAAAATTTAAGTATGACAAGATAACACGTATATGATAAAGATAAGAAGCTTCATGGGGAAGAAAAATAAATGTATGGCAAGTTTTGATGGAAATCGCTTTTTTTGGTAAAAAAAACCAAAGGCTAACCCCTTTGGATTTTTATAAAAAAATTCATATTTTCCGAAATGCTTCAAAATTTTAAGTATGACAAGATAACACGTATATGACAAAGATAAGGAGCTTCATGGGGAAGAAAGCCGAATTTATGGCAAGTTTTGATGGAAATAACTGTTTTTGGTAAAAAAACCAAAGGCTAACCCCTTTGGATTTTTTATAAAAAATTTGATATTTTCTGAAAAGCTTCAAAATTTTAAGTATGACAAGATAACACGTATATTAGAGAGATAAGAAGCTTCATGGGCAAGAAAACTGAATTTATGGTGAGTTTTGATGGAAACCGCTGTTTTTGGTAAAAAAACAAAAGCTAACCCCTTTGGATTTTTAAAAAAATTGATATTTTCTGAAACGCTTCAAAATTTTAAGTATCACAAGATAACACGTATATGACAAAGATAAGAAGCTTCATGGGTTCCGAAATGCTTCAAAATTTAAGTATGACAAGATAACACATATATGACAAAGATAAGAAGCTTCATGGGCAAGAAAACCGAATTTATGGCAAGTTTTGGTGGAAATCTCTGTTTTTGGTAAAAAAAACTAAAGGCTAACCCCTTTGGATTTTTTATAAAAAAATTAGTATTTTCTGAAATGATTCAAAATTTTAAGTATGACAAGATAACAGGTATATGACAAAGATAAGAAGCTTCATGGGCAAGAAAACTGAATTTATGGTGAGTTTTGATGGAAACCGCTGTTTTTGGTAAAAAAAAAACCAAAAGCTAACCCCTTTGGATTTTTTATAAAATTTTTGATATTTTCCTAGATGCTTCAAAATTTAAGTATGACAAGATAACACGTATATGACAAAGATAAGAAGCTTCATGGGGAAGAAAGCCGAATTTATGGCAAGTTTTGATGGAAATCGCGGTTTTTGGTAAAAAAACCAAAGGCTAACCCCTTTGGATTTTTTATAAAGTATTGATATTTTCCGAAATGCTTCAAAATTTAAGTATGACAAGATAACACGTATATGACAAAGATAAGAAGCTTCATGGGCAACAAAACCGAATTTATAGCAAGTTTTGATGAAAATCGTTGTTTTCGGTAAAAAACCAAAGGCTAACCCCTTTGGATTTTTTATAAATTTTTTGATATTTTCCTAAATGCTTCAAAATTTAAGTATGACAAGATAACACTTATATGAAAAGGATGAGAAGCTTCATGGGGAGGACAACCAAATTTATGGCAAATTTTGATGGAAATAGCTTTTTTTGGTAAAAAACCAAAGGCTAACCCCTTTGGATTTTTTATAAAAATTTTGATATTTTCCGAAATGCTTCAAAATTTTAAGTATGACAAGATAACACGTATATGACAAAGATAAGAAGCTTCATGGGCAAGAAAGCCGAATTTATAGCAAGTTTTGATGGAAATCGCTGTTTTTGGTAAAAAAATCAAAGGATAACCACTTTGGATTTTTTATAATAAAATTGATATTTTCTGAAATGCTTCAAAATTTTAAGTATGACAAGATAACACGTATATGACAAAGATAAGAAGCTTCATGGGCAAGAAAACTGAATTTATGGTGAGTTTTGATGGAAACCGCTGTTTTTGGTAAAAAAACCAAAGGCTAACCCCTTTGGATTTTTTAAAAAATTGATATTTTCCGAAATGCTTCAAATTTAAATATGACAAGATAACACGTATATGACAAAGATAAGAAGCTTCATGGGTTCCGAAATGCTTCAAAATTTAAGTATGAGAAGATAACACGTATATGACAAAGATAAGAAGCTTCATGGGCAAGAAAACCGAATTTATGGCAAGTTTTGATGGAAATCGCTGTTTTTGGTAAAAAACTAAAGGCTAACCCCTTTGGATTTTTTATAAAAAATTTGATATTTTTCGAAATGCTTCAAAATTTTAAGTATGACAAGATAACACGTATATGACAAAGATAAGAAGCTTCATGGGGAAGAAAGCCGAATTTATGGCAAGTTTTGATGGGAAATCGCTGTTTTTGGTAAAAAAAACCAAAGGCTAACCCCTTTGGATTTTTTTATAAAAAATATGATATTTTCCGAAATGCTTCAGAATTATAAGTATGAAAAGATAACACATATATGACAAAGATAAGAAGCTTCATGTGGAAGAAAGCCGAATTTATGTCAAGTTTTGATGGAAATAGCTGTTTTTGGTAAAAAACACCAAGGCTAACCCCTTTGGATTTTTATAAAAAATTGTTATTTTCTGAAATGCTTCGAAATTTAAGTATGACAAGATAACACGTATATGACAAAGATAAGAAGCTTCATGGGCAACAAAACCGAATTTATAGCAAGTTTCGATGGAAATCGTTGTTTTTGGTAAAAAAACCAAAGGCTAACCCCTTTGGATTTTTTATAAAAAAATTGATAATTTCCGAAATGCTTCAAAATTTTAAGTATGACAAGATAACACGTATATGACAAAGATAAGAAGCTTCATGGGGAAGAAAGCCGAATTTATGGCAAGTTTTGATGGAAATCGCTTTTTTTGGTAAAAAAACCAAAGGCTAACCCCTTTGGATTTTTTATAAAAAATTTGATATTTTCCGAAATGCTTGAAAATTATAAGTATGAAAAGATAACACATATATGACAAAGATAAGAAGCTTCATGTGGAAGAAAGCCGAATTTATGGCAAGTTTTGATGGAAATAGCTGTTTTTGGTAAAAAAACCAAAGGCTAACCCCTTTGGAATTTTTATAAAAAATTGTTATTTTCCGAAATGCTTCGAAATTTAAGTATGACAAGATAACACGTATATGACAAAGATAAGAAGCTTCATGGGCAACAAAACCGAATTTATAGCAAGTTTCGATGGAAATCGTTGTTTTTGGTAAAAAAACCAAAGGCTAACCCCCTTTGGATTTTTTATAAAATTTTTGATATTTTCCTAAATGCTTCAAAATTTGAGTATGACAAGATAACACGTATATAAAAAAGATAAGAAGCTTCATGGGGAGGAAAACCAGATTTATGGCAAGTTTTGATGGAAATCGCTTTTTTTGGGTAAAAAAACCAAAGGCTAACCCCCTTTGGATTTTTTATAAAAAATTTGATATTTTCCGAAATGCTTGAAAATTATAAGTATGAAAAGATAACACATATATGACAAAGATAAGAAGCTTCATGTGGAAGAAAGCCGAATTTATGGCAAGTTTTGATGGAAATAGCTGTTTTTGGTAAAAAAACCAAAGGCTAACCCCTTTGGAATTTTTATAAAAAATTGTTATTTTCCGAAATGCTTCAAAATTTAAGTATGACAAGATAACACGTATATGACAAAGATAAGAAGCTTCATGGGCAACAAAACCGAATTTATAGCAAGTTTCGATGGAAATCGTTGTTTTTGGTAAAAAAAACAAAGGCTAACCCCTTTGGATTTTTTATAAAATTTTTGATATTTTCCTAAATGCTTCAAAATTTGAGTATGACAAGATAACACGTATATAAAAAAGATAAGAAGCTTCATGGGGAGGAAAACCAGATTTATGGCAAGTTTTGATGGAAATCGCTTTTTTTTGGTAAAAAAACCAAAGGCTAACCCCTTTGGATTATTTATAAAAAATTTTGATATTTTCTGAAATGCTTCAAAATTTTAAGTATGACAAGATAACACGTATAGCACAAAGATAAGAAGCTTCATGGGGAAGAAAACCGAATTTATAGCATGTTTTGATGGAAATCACTGTTTTTGGTAAAAAAAAACAAAGGCTAACCCTTTGGATTTTTTATAAAAAATTTGATATTTTCTGAAATGCTTCAAAATTTTAAGTATGACAAGATAACACGTATATGACAAAGATAAGAAGCTTCATGGGCAAGAAAACTGAATTTATGGTGATTTTTGATGGAAACGGTGTTTTTGGTAAAAAAACCAAAGGCTAACCCCTTTGGATTTTTAAAAAAATTGATATTTTCCGAAATGCTTCAAAATTTAAGTATGACAAGATAACACGTATATGACAAAGATAGGAAGCTTCATGGGTTCCGAAATGCTTCAAAATTTAAGTATGACAAGATAACACGTATATGACAAAGATAAGAAGCTTCATGGGCAAGAAAACCGAATTTATGGCAAGTTTGATGGAAATCACTTTTTTTGGTAAAAAAAAAACTAAAGGCTAACCCCTTTGGATTTTTTATAAAAAATTTGATATTTTCCAAAATGCTTCAAAATTTTAAGTATGACAAGATAACACGTATATGAAAAAGATAAGAAGCTTCATGGGGAAGAAAGCCGAATTTATGGCAAGTTTTGATGGAAATCGCTGTTTTTGGTAAAAAAACCAAAGGCTAACCCCTTTGGATTTTTTATAAAAAATTTGACATTTTCTCAAATGCTTCAAAATTTTAAGTATGACAAGATAACACGTATATGACAAAGATAAAAAGCTTCATGGGCAAGAAAACAGAATTTATGGTGAGTTTTGATGGAAACCGCTGTTTTTGGTAATAAAACCAAAGGCTAACCCCTTTGGATTTTTTGAAAAAAATTGATATTTTCCGAAATGCTTCAAAATTTAAGTATGACAAGATAACACGTATATGACAAAGATAAGAAGCTTCATGGCCAATAAAACCGAATTTATGGCAAGTTTTGATGGAAATCGCTGTTTTTGGTAAAAAAACCAAAGGCTAACCCCTTTGGATTTTTTATAAAATTTTTGATATTTTCCTAAATGCTTCAAAATTTAAGTATGACAAGATAACACGTATATGAAAAAGATAAGAAGCTTCATGGGGAAGAAAACCAAATTTATGGCAAGTTTTGATAGAAATCGCTTTTTTGGTAAAAAAAAACCAAAGGCTAACCCCTTTGGATTTTTTATAAAAAATTTGATATTTTCCGAAATGCTTCAAAATTTTAAGTATGACAAGATAACACGTATATGACAAAGATAAGAAGCTTCATGGGGAAGAAAGCCGAAGTTATGGCAAGTTTTGATGGAAATCGCTGTTTTTGGTAAAAAAACCAAAGGCTAACCCCTTTGGATTTTTTTATAAAAAATTTGATATTTTCCGAAATGCTTCAAAATTTTAAGTATGAAAAGATAACACGTATATGACAAAGATAAGAAGCTTCATGTGGAAGAAAGCCGAATTTATGGCAAGTTTTGATGGAAATCGCTGTTTTTGGTAAAAAAACCAAAGGCTAACCCCTTTGGATTTTTTATAAAAAATTGTTATTTTCCGCAATACTTCAAAATTTAAGTATGACAAGATAACACGTATATGACAAAGATAAGAAGCTTTATGGGCAACAAAACCGAATTTATAGCAAGTTTTGATGGAAATCGTTGTTTTTGGTAAAAAACCAAAGGCTAACCCCTTTGGATTTTTTATAAAATTTTTTATATTTTCCTAAATGCTTCAAAATTTAAGTATGACAAGATAACACGCATATGAAAAAGATAAGAAGCTTCATGGGGAGGAAAACCAGATTTATGGCAAATTTTGATGGAAAGCGCTTTTTTTGGTAAAAAAACCAAAGGCTAACCCCTTTGGATTTTTTATAAAAAATTTGATATTTTCCGAAATGCTTCAAAATTTTAAGTATGACAAGATAACATGTATATGACAAAGATAAGAAGTTCATGGGGAAGAAAGCCGAAGTTATGGCAAGTTTTGATGGAATCGCTGTTTTTGGTAAAAAAACCAAAGGCTAAATCATTTGGATTTTTTATAAAAAATTTGATATTTTTTGAAATGCTTCAAAATTTTATTTATGACAAGATAACACGTATATGACAAAGATAAGAAGCTTCATGGGCAAGAAAACTGAATTTATGGTGAGTTTTGATGGAATCCGCTGTTTTTGGTAAAAAAAAAAAGGCTAACCCCTTTGGATTTTTATAAAAAATTGATATCTTCCGAAATGCTTCAAAATTTAAGTATGACAAGATAACACGTATATGACAAAGATAAGAAGCTTCATGGGCAAGAAAACCAAATTTCTGGTAAGTTTTGATGGAAATCGCTGTTTTTGGTAAAAAAAACCAAAGGCTAACCACTTTGGATTTTTATATAATTTTTGATATTTTCCTAAATGCTTCAAAATTTAAGTATGACAAGACAACACGTATATGAAAAAGATAAAAAGCTTCATGGGGAAGAAAACCAAATTTATGGCAAGTTTTGATGGAAATCGCTTTCTTTGGTAAAAAAACCAATAGCTAACCCCTTTGGATTTTTTATAAAAAAATTGATATTTTCCGAAATGCTTCAACATTTTAAGTATGACAAGATAACACGTATATGACAAAGATAAGAAGCTTCATGGGGAAGAAAGCCGAATTTATGGCAAGTTTTGATGGAAATAGCTGTTTTTGGTAAAAAAAACCAAAGGCTAACCCCTTTGGATTTTTTAATAAAAAATTTGATATTTTCTGAAATGCTTCAAAATTTGAAGTATCACAAGATAACATGTATATGACAAAGATAAGAAGCTTCATGGGCAAGAAAACTGAATTTATGGTGAGTTTTGATGGAAACCGCTGTTTTTGGTAAAAAAAACCAAAGGCTAACCCCTTTCGATTTTTTATAATAAATTTGATATTTTCTGAAATGCTTCAAAATTTAAGTATGACAAGATAACACGTATATGACAAAGATAAGAAGCTTCATGGGCAAGAAAACCGAATTTATGCTAGTTTTGATGGAAATCGCTGTTTTTGGTTAAAAAAACCAAACGCTAACCCCTTTGGATTTTTTATAAAAATTTTGATATTTTCCTAAATGCTTCAAAATTTAAGTATGACAAGATAACACGTATATGAAAAAGATAAGAAGCTTCATGGGGAAGAAAACCAAATTTATGGCAAGTTTTGATGGAAATCGCTGTTTTTGGTAAAAAAACCAAAGGCTAACCCCTTTGGATTTTTATAAAGTACTGATATTTTCCGAAATGCTTCAAAATTTAAGTATGACAAGATAACACGTATATGACAAAGATATGAAGCTTCATGGGCAACAAAACCGAATTTATAGCAAGTTTTGATGAAAATCGTTGTTTTCGGTAAAAAAACCAAAGGCTAACCCCTTTGGATTTTTTATAAATTTTTTGATATTTTCCTAAATGCTTCAAAATTTAAGTATGACAAGATAACACGTATATGAAAAGGATAAGAAGCTTCATGGTGAGGACAACCAAATTTATGGCAAGTTTTGATGGAAATCGCTTTTTTTGGTAAAAAACCGAAGGCTAACCCCTTTGGATTTTTTATAAAAATTTTGATATTTTCCGAAATGCTTCAAAATTTTAAGTATGACAAGATAACACGTATATGACAAAGATAAGAAGCTTCATGGGGAAGAAAGCCGAATTTATAGCAAGTTTTGATGGAAATCGTTGTTTTTGGTAAAAAAATCAAAGGCTAACCACTTTGGATTTTTTATAAAAAATTGATATTTTCTGAAATGCTTCAAAATTTTAAGTATGACAAGATAACACGTATATGACAAAGATAAGAAGCTTCATGGGCAAGAAAACTGAATTTATGGTGAGTTTTGATGGAAACCGCTGTTTTTGGTAAAAAACCAAAGGCTAACCCCTTTGGATTTTAAAAAAAAATTGATATTTTCCGAAATGCTTCAAAATTTAAGTATGACAAGATAACACGTATCTGACAAAGATAAGAAGCTTCATGGGTTCCGAAATGCTTCAAAATTTAAGTATAACAAGATAACACGTATATGACAAAGATAAGAAGCTTCATGGGCAAGAAAACCGAATTTATGGCAAGTTTTGATGGAAATCGCTGTTTTTGGTAAAAAAACCAAAGGCTAACCCCTTTGGATTTTTTATAAAATTTTTGATATTTTCCTAAATGCTTCAAAATTTAAGTATGACAAGATAACACGTATATGAAAAAGATAAGAAGCTTCATGGGGAAGAAAACCAAATTTATGGCAAGTTTTGATAGAAATCGCTTTTTTGGTAAAAAAAACCAAAGGCTAACCCCTTTGGATTTTTTATAAAAAATTTGATATTTTCCGAAATGCTTCAAAATTTTAAGTATGACAAGATAACATGTATATGACAAAGATAAGAAGCTTCATGGGGAAGAAAGCCGAAGTTATGGCAAGTTTTGATGGAAATCGCTGTTTTTGGTAAAAAAACCAAAGGCTAACCCCTTTGGATTTTTTTATAAAAAATTTGATATTTTCCGAAATGCTTCAAAATTTTAAGTATGAAAAGATAACACGTATATGACAAAGATAAGAAGCTTCATGTGGAAGAAAGCCGAATTTATGGCAAGTTTTGATGGAAATCGCTGTTTTTGGTAAAAAAACCAAAGGCTAACCCCTTTGGATTTTTTATAAAAAATTGTTATTTTCCGCAATGCTTCAAAATTTATGTATGACAAGATAACACGTATATGACAAAGATAAGAAGCTTTATGGGCAACAAAACCGAATTTATAGCAAGTTTTGATGGAAATCGTTGTTTTTGGTAAAAAACCAAAGGCTATCCCCTTTGGATTTTTTATAAAATTTTTTATATTTTCCTAAATGCTTCAAAATTTAAGTATGACAAGATAACACGCATATGAAAAAGATAAGAAGCTTCATGGGGAGGAAAACCAGATTTATGGCAAGTTTTGATGGAAAGCGCTTTTTTTGGTAAAAAACCAAAGGCTAACCCCTTTGGATTTTTTATAAAAAATTTGATATTTTCCGAAATGCTTCAAAATTTTAAGTATGACAAGATAACATGTATATGACAAAGATAAGAAGTTCATGGGGAAGAAAGCCGAAGTTATGGCAAGTTTTGATGGAAATCGCTGTTTTTGGTAAAAAAACCAAAGGCTAACCCCTTTGGATCTTTTATAAAAAATTTGATATTTTCTGAAATGCTTCAAAATTTTATTTATGACAAGATAACACGTATATGACAAAGATAAGAAGCTTCATGGGCAAGAAAACTTAATTTATGGTGAGTTTTGATGGAATCCGCTGTTTTTGGTAAAAAAAACAAAGGCTAACCCCTTTGGATTTTTATAAAAAATTGATATCTTCCGAAATGCTTCAAAATTTAAGTATGACAAGATAACACGTATATGACAAAGATAAGAAGCTTCATGGGCAAGAAAACCAAATTTCTGGTAAGTTTTGATGGAAATCGCTGTTTTTGGTAAAAAAAACCAAAGGCTAACCACTTTGGATTTTTTATATAATTTTTGATATTTTCCTAAATGCTTCAAAATTTAAGTATGACAAGACAACACGTATATGAAAAAGATAAGAAGCTTCATGGGGAAGAAAACCAAATTTATGGCAAGTTTTGATGGAAATCGCTTTTTTTGGTAAAAAAACCAATAGCTAACCCCTTTGGATTTTTTATAAAAAAATTGATATTTTCCGAAATGCTTCAACATTTTAAGTATGACAAGATAACACGTATATGACAAAGATAAGAAGCTTCATGGGGAAGAAAGCCGAATTTATGGCAAGTTTTGATGGAAATCGCTGTTTTTGGTAAAAAAACCAAAGGCTAACCCCTTTGGATTTTTTAATAAAAATTTTGATATTTTCTGAAATGCTTCAAAATTTTAAGTATCACAAGATAACATGTATATGACAAATATAAGAAGCTTCATGGGCAAGAAAACTGAATTTATGGTGAGTTTTGATGGAAACCGCTGTTTTTGGTAAAAAAACCAAAGGCTAACCCCTTTGGATTTTTTATAATAAATTTGATATTTTCTGAAATGCTTCAAAATTTAAGTATGACAAGATAACACGTATATGACAAAGATAAGAAGCTTCATGGGCAAGAAAACCGAATTTATTCTAGTTTTGATGGAAATCGCTGTTTTTGGTTAAAAAAACCAAACGCTAACCCCTTTGGATTTTTTATAAAAATTTTGATATTTTCCTAAATGCTTCAAAATTTAAGTATGACAAGATAACACGTATATGAAAAAGATAAGAAGCTTCATGGGGAAGAAAACCAAATTTATGGCAAGTTTTGATGGAAATCGCTGTTTTTGGTAAAAAAAACCAAAGGATAACCCCTTTGGATTTTTTATAAAGTACTGATATTTTCCGAAATGCTTCAAAATTTAAGTATGACAAGATAACACGTATATGACAAAGATATGAAGCTTCATGGGCAACAAAACCGAATTTATAGCAAGTTTTGATGAAAATCGTTGTTTTCGGTAAAAAAACCAAAGGCTAACCCCTTTGGATTTTTTATAAATTTTTTGATATTTTCCTAAATGCTTCAAAATTTAAGTATGACAAGATAACACGTATATGAAAAGGATAAGAAGCTTCATGGTGAGGACAACCAAATTTATGGCAAGTTTTGATGGAAATCGCTTTTTTTGGTAAAAAACCAAAGGCTAACCCCTTTGGATTTTTTATAAAAATTTTGATATTTTCCGAAATGCTTCAAAATTTTAAGTATGAAAAGTTAACACGTATATGACAAAGATAAGAAGCTTCATGTGGAAGAAAGCCGAATTTATGGCAAGTTTTGATGGAAATCGCTGTTTTTGGTAAAAAAAACCAAAGGCTAACCCCTTTGGATTTTTTATAAAAATTTGATATTTTCCGAAATGCTTCAAAATTTTAAGTATGAAAAGATAACACGTACATGACAAATATAAGAAGCTTCATGTGGAAGAAAGCCGAATTTATGGCAAGTTTTGATGGAAATCGCTGTTTTTGGTAAAAAAACCAAAGGCTAACCCCTTTGGATTTTTTATAAAAAAATTGTTATTTTCCGAAATGCTTCAAAATTTAAGTATGACAAGATAACACGTATATGACAAAGATAAGAAGCTTCATGGGCAACAAAACCGAATTTATAGCAAGTTTTGATGGAAATCGTTGTTTTTGGTAAAAAACCAAAGGCTAACCCCTTTGGATTTTTTATAAAATTTTTGATATTTTCCTAAATGCTTCAAAATTTAAGTATGACAAGATAACACGCATATGAAAAAGATAAGAAGCTTCATGGGGAGGAAAACCAGATTTATGGCAAGTTTTGATGGAAAGCGCTTTTTTTGGTAAAAAAACCAAAGGCTAACCCCTTTGGATTTTTTATAAAAAATTTGATATTTTCCGAAATGCTTCAAAATTTTAAGTATGACAAGATAACATGTATATGACAAAGATAAGAAGCTTCATGGGGAAGAAAGCCGAAGTTATGGCAAGTTTTGATGGAAATCGCTGTTTTTGGTAAAAAAACAAAGGCTAACCCCTTTGGATTTTTTATAAAAAATTTGATATTTTCTGAAATGCTTCAAAATTTTATTTATGACAAGATAACACGTATATGACAAAGATAAGAAGCTTCATGGGCAAGAAAACTGAATTTATGGTGAGTTTTGATGGAATCCGCTGTTTTTGGTAAAAAAAAGGCTAACCCCTTTGGATTTTTATAAAAAATTTGATATTTTCCGACATGCTTCAAAATTTTAAGTATGACAAGATAACATGTATATGACAAAGATAAGAAGCTTCATGTGGAAGAAAGCCGAATTTATGGCAAGTTTTGATGGAAATCGCTGTTTTTGGTAAAAAAACCAAAGGCTAACCCCTTTGGATTTTTTATAAAAATTTGATATTTTCCGAAATGCTTCAAAATTTTAAGTATGAAAAGATAACACGTATATGACAAAGATAAGAAGCTTCATGTGGAAGAAAGCCGAATTTATGGCAAGTTTTGATGGAAATCGCTGTTTTTGGTAAAAAAACCAAAGGCTAACCCCTTTGGATTTTTTATAAAAAATTGTTATTTTCCGAAATGCTTCAAAATTTAAGTATGATAAGATAACACGTATATGACAAAGATAAGAAGCTTCATGGGCAACAAAACTGAATTTATAGCAAGTTTTGATGGAAATCGTTGTTTTGGTAAAAAAAACCAAAGGCTAACCCCTTTGGATTTTTTATAAAATTTTTGATATTTTCCTAAATGCTTCAAAATTTAAGTATGACAAGATAACACGTACATGAAAAAGATAAGAAGCTTCATGGGGACGAAAACAAGATTTATGGCAAGTTTTGATGGAAATCGCTTTTTTTGGTAAAAAAACCAATAGCTAACCCCTTTGGATTTTTTATAAAAAAATTGATATTTTCCGAAATGCTTCAACATTTTAAGTATGACAAGATAACACGTATATGACAAAGATAAGAAGCTTCATGGGGAAGAAAGCCGAATTTATGGCAAGTTTTGATGGAAATCGCTGTTTTTGGTAAAAAAACCAAAGGCTAACCCCTTTGGATATTTTATAAAAAATTTGACATTTTCTGAAATGCTTCAAAATTTTAAGTATGACAAGATAACACGTATATGACAAAGATAAGAAGCTTCATGGGCAAGAAAACTGAATTTATGGTGAGTTTTAATGGAATCCGCTGTTTTGGGTAAAAAACCATAGGCTAACCGCTTTGTATTTTTTTTAAAAAAATTGATATTTTCCGAAATGCTTCAAAATTTAAGTATGACAAGATAACACGTATATGACAAAGATAAGAAGCTTCATGGGCAAGAAAACCGAATTTATGGTAAGTTTTAATGGAAATCGCTGTTTTTGGTAAATAAAACCAAAGGCTAACCCCTTTGTATTTTTTATAAAATTTTTGATATTTTCCTAAGTGCTTCAAAATTTAAGTATGACAAGATAACATGTATATGAAAAAGATAAGAAGCTTCATGGGGAAGAAAACCAAATTTATGGCAAGTTTTGATAGAAATCGCTTTTTTTGGTAAAAAAACCAAAGGCTAACCCCTTTGGATTTTTTAATAAAAAATTTGATATTTTCTGAAATACTTCAAAATTTTAAGTATCACAAGATAACATGTATATGACAAAGATAAGAAGCTTCATGGGCAAGAAAACTGAATTTATGGTGAGTTTTGATGGAAACCGCTGTTTTTGGTAAAAAAACAAAGGCTAACCCCTTTGGATTTTTTATAAAAAATTTGATATTTTCTGAAATGCTTCAAAATTGAAGTATGTCAAGATAACACGTATATTACAAAGATAAGAAGCTTCATGGGCAAGAAAACCGAATTTATGGCATGTTTTTATGGAAATCGCTGTTTTTGGTAAAAAAACCAAAGGCTAACCCCTTTGGATTTTTTATAATAAATTTGATATTTTCTGAAATGCTTGAAAATTTAAGTATGACAAGATAACACGTATATGACAAAGATAAGAAGCTTCATGGGCAAGAAAACCGAATTTATGCAAGTTTTGATGGAAATCGCTGTTTTTGGTTAAAAAAACCAAACGCAAACCCCTTTTGATTTTTTATAAAAATTTTGATATTTTCCTAAATGCTTCAAAATTTAAGTATGACAAGATAACACGTATATGAAAAAGATAAGAAGCTTCATGGGGAAGAAAACCAAATTTATGGCAAGTTTTGATGGAAATCGCTTTTTTGGTAAAAAAACCAAAGGCTAACCCCTTTGGATTTTTTTGTGAAATTTTGATTTTTTTCCGAAATGCTTCAAAATTTAGGTATGACAATAAAACACGTAACTGACAAAGATAAGAAACTTCACGGGCGAGAAAAAATGAATTTACGACAAATTTTGGTGAAAATTGCCGTTTTTGAGAAAAATCAAAGGCTAACCCCTTTGGATTTTTTGTGAAATTTTGTTTTTTTCCGAAATGCTTCAAAATTTAGGTATGACAAGATAACATGTATCTGACGAAGATAAGAAGCCTCATGGGCGAGAAAAATGAATTTACATTGAGTTTTGATTCACGGGCGAGAAAAATGAATTTATGGCGAGTGTTGAGGAAAATTGTCGTTTTTGGTAGAAAAGCAAAGGCTAACCCCTTTGGATTTTTTTGTGAAATTTGGATTTTTTTCTGAAATGCTTCAAAATTTAGGTATGACTATATAACACGTAACTGACAAAGATAAGAAGCTTCACGTGCGAGAAAAATGAATTTATGAAGAATTTTGATGAAAATTGCCATTTTTGAGAAAAATCAAAAGCTAACCCCTTTGGATTTTTTGGGAAATTTTGATTTTTTCCGAAATGCTTAAAAATTTTGGTATGACAATATAACGGAAATCTGACAAAGATAAGAAGCTTCACAGGTGAGAAAAATGAATTTACGATGAGTTTTGATGGAACTTGTCGTTTTTGGTAAAAAAACAAAGGCTAACCCCTTTGGATTTTTTGTGAAATTTTGATTTTTTTCCGAAATGCTTCAAAATTTAGGTATGACAATATAACACGTATCTGACAAAGATAAGAAGCTTCAAGGGCGAGAAAAATGAATTTACGACGAGTTTTGATGAAAAATACCATTTTTGGTAAAAAGCAAAGGCTAACCCCTTTTGATTTTGTTCTGAAATTTTGATTTTTTCTGAAATGCTTCAATTTAGGTATGACAAGATAACGCGTATCTGACAAAGATAAGAAGCCTCTTGGGCGAGAAAAATGAATTTACAGTGAGTTTTGATTCACGGGCGAGAAAAATGAATTTACGGCGAGTGTTGATGAAAATTGTCGTTTTTGGTAGAAAAGCAAAGGCTAACCCCTTTGGATTTTTGGTGAAATTTTATTTTTTTTTTGAACTGCTTCAAAATTTAGGTATGACAATATAACACGTATCTGACAAAAATAAGAAGCTTCACGGGTGAGAAAAATGAATTTACGATGAATTTTGATGAAAATTGCCGTTTTTGAGAAAAAGCAAAGGCTAACCCCTTTGGATTTTTTGTGAAATTTTGATTTTTTCCGAAATGCTTCAAAATTTTGATATGACAATATAACGCGTATCTGACAAAGATAAGAAATGTCACGGGCGAGAAAAATGAATTTACAACGAGTTTGGTTGGAACTTGTCATTTTTGGTACAAAAAACAAAGGCTAACCCCTTTGGATTTTGTTCTGAAGTATTGATTTTTTTTCCGAAATGATTCAAAATTTAGGTATGACAAGATAACACGTATCTGACAAAGATAAGAAGTCTCATGGGCGAGAAAAATGAATTTACATTGAGTTTTGATTCACGGGCGAGAAAAATGAATTTACGGCGAGTGTTGATGAAAATTGTCGTTTTTGGTAGAAAAGCAAAGGCTAACCCCTTTGGATTTTTTGGTGAAATTTTGTTTTTTTCTGAAATACTTCAAAATTTAGGTATGACAACATAACACGTATCTGACAAAAATAAGAAGCATCACGGGTCAGAAAAATGAATTTACGATGAATTTTGATGAAAATTGCCGTTTTTGAGAAAAAGTAAAGGCTAACCCCTTTGGATTTTTTGTGAAATTTTGATTTTTTCCAAAATGCTTCAAAATTTCGGTATGACAATATAACGCGTATCTGACAAAGATAAGAAGCGCCACGGGCGAGAAAAATGAATTTATGACGAGTTTTGATGGAACTTGTCATTTTTGGTAAAAAACAAAGGCTAACCCCTTTGGATTTTGTTCTGAAATTTTGATTTTTTTTCCGAAATGCTTCAAAATTTAGGTATGACAAGATAACGCATATCTGACAAATATAAGAAGCCTCATGGGCGAAAAAAATGAATTTACATTGAGTTTTGATTCACGGGCGAGAAAAATGAATTTACGGCAAGTGTTGATGAAAATTGTCGTTTCTGGTAGAAAAGCAAAGGCTAACCCCTTTGGATTTTTTTGTGAAATTTTGATTTTTTCTGAAATGCTTAAAATTTTGGTATGACAATATAACGCAAATCTGACAAAGATAAGAAGCTTCACATGCGAGAAAAAGAATTTACGACGAGCTTTGATGGAACTTGTCGTTTTTGGTTAAAAAAACAAAGGGTGGCCCCTTTGGATTTCTTGTGAAATTTTGATTTTTTTCTGAAATGCTTCAAAATTTAGGTATGACAACATAACACGTATCTGACAAAGATAAGAAGCTTCACGGGCGAGAAAAATGAATTTACGACGAGGTTCGATGAAAATTGCCGTTTTTGGTAAAAAGCAAAGGCTAACACCTCTGGATTTTGTTCTGAAATTTTGATTTTTTCTAAAATGATTCAAAATTTAGGTATGACAATATAACATGGTATATGACAAAAATAAGAAGCTTCACGGGTGAGAAAAATGAATTTACGATGAATTTTGATGAAAATTGCCGTTTTTGAGAAAAAGCAAAGGCTAACCCCTTTGGATTTTTTGTGAAATTTTTATTTTTTCCGAAATGCTTCAAAATTTTGGTATGACAATATAACGCGTATCTAACAAATATAAGAAGCCTCATGGGCGAGAAAAATGAATTTACATTGAGTTTTGATTCACGGGCGAGAAAAATGAATTTACGGCGAGTGTTGATGAAAATTGTCGTTTTTGGTAGAAAAGCAAAGGCTAACCCCTTTGGATTTTTTTGTGAAATTTTGATTTTTTTCTGAAATGCTTCAAAATTTAGGTATGACAATATAACACGTATCTGACAAAAATAAGAAGCATCACGGGTGATAAAAATGAATTTACGATGAATTTTGATGAAATTGCCGTTTTTGAGAAAAAGCAAAGGCTAACCCCTTTGGATTTTTTGTGAAATTTTGATTTTTTCCAAAATGCTTCAAAATTTCGGTATGACAATATAACGCGTATCTGACAAAGATAAGAAGCGCCACGGGCGAGAAAAATGAATTTACGACGAGTTTTGATGGAACTTGTCATTTTTGGTAAAAAAACAAAGGCTAAACCCTTTGGATTTTGTTCTAAAATTTTGATTTTTTTCCGAAATGCTTCAAAATTTAGATATGACAAGATAACGCATATCTGACAAAGATAGAAGCCTCATGGGCGAAAAAAAATGAATTTACATTGAGTTTTGATTCACGTGCGAGAAAAATGTATTTACGGCAAGTGTTGATGAAAATTATCATTTCTGGTAGAAAAGCAAAGGCTCACCCCTTTGGATTTTTTTGTGAAATTTTGATTTTTTCCGAAAGGCTTAAAAATTTTGGTATGACAATATAACGCAAATCTGACAAAGATAAGAAGCTTCACATGCGAGAAAAATGAATTTACGACGAGCTTTGATGGAACTTGTCGTTTTTGGTAAAAAAACAAAGGGTGACCCCTTTGGATTTCTTGTGAAATTTTGATTTTTTTTTTCTGAAATGCTTCAAACTTTAGGTATGACAACATAACACGTATCCGACAAAGATAAGAAGCTTCACGGGCGAGAAAAATGAATTTACGGCGAGTGTTGATGAAAATTGTCGTTTTAGGTAGAAAAGCAAAGGCTAACCCCTTTGGATTTTTTTGTGAAATTTTGATTTTTTTCCGAAATGCTTCAAAATTTAGGTATGACAATAAAACACGTAACTGACAAAGATAAGAAACTTCACGGGCGAGAAAAAATGAATTTACGACAAATTTTGATGAAAATTGCCGTTTTTGAGAAAAATCAAAGGCTAACCCCTTTGGATTTTTTGTGAAATTTTGATTTTTTCCGAAATGCTTAAAAATTTTGGTATGACAATATAACGCAAATATGACAAAGATAAGAAGCTTCACAGGCGAGAAAAATGAATTTACGACGAGTTTTGATGGAACTTGTCGTTTTTGGTAAAAAAACAAATGCTAACCCCTTTGGATTTTTTGTGAAATTTTGATTTTCTTTCCAAAATGCTTCAAAATTTAGGTTTTACAACATAACACGTATCTGACAAAGATAAGAAGCTTCACGGGCAAGAAAAATGAATTTACGACGAGATTTGATGAAAATTGCCGTTTTTGGTAAAAAGCAAAGGCTAACCCCTCTGGATTTTGTTCTGAAATTTTGATTTTTTCTAAAATGCTTCAAAATTTAGGTATGACAATATAACATGGTATATGACAAAAATAAGAAGCTTCACGGGTGAGAAAAATGAATTTACGATGAATTTTGATGAAAATTGCCGTTTTTGAGAAAAAGCAAAGGCTAACCCCTTTGGATTTTTTGTGAAATTTTTATTTTTTCCGAAATGCTTCAAAATTTTGGTATGACAATATAACGCGTATCTGACAAATATAAGAAGCCTCATGGGCGAGAAAAATGAATTGACATTGAGTTTTGATTCATGGGCGAGAAAAATGAATTTACGTCGAGTGTTGATGAAAATTGTCGTTTTTGGTAGAAAAGCAAAGGCTAACCCCTTTGGATTTTTTTGTGAAATTTTGATTTTTTTCTGAAATGCTTCAAAATTTAGGTATGACTATATAACACGTAACTGACAAAGATAAGAAGCTTCACGGGCGAGAAAAATAAATTTACGATGAATTTTGATGAAAATTGCCATTTTTGAGAAAAATCAAAGGCTAACCCCTTTGGATTTTTTGTGAAATTTTGATTTTTCCGAAATGCTTAAAAATTTTGGTATGACAATATAACGCAAATCTGACAAAGATAAGAAGCTTCACAGGTGAGAAAAATGAATTTACGATGAGTTTTGATGGAACTTGTCGTTTTTGGTAAAAAAACAAAGGCTAACCCCTTTGGATTTTTTTGTGAAATTTTGATTTTTTTCCGAAATGGTTCAAAATTTAGGTATGACAACATAACACGTATCTGACAAAGATAAGAAGCTTCAAGGTCGAGAAAAATGAATTTACAACGAGTTTTGATGAAAATTGCCGTTTTTGGTAAAAAGCAAAGGCTAACCCCTTTTGATTTTGTTCTGAAATTTTGATTTTTTCTGAAATGCTTCAATTTAGGTATGACAAGATAACGCGTATCTGACAAAGATAAGAAGCCTCTTGGGCGAGAAAAATGAATTTACAGTGAGTTTTGATTCACGGGCGAGAAAAATGAATTTACGGCGAGTGTTGATGAAAATTGTCGTTTTTGGTAGAAAAGCAAAGGCTAACCCCTTTGGATTTTTGGTGAAATTTTATTTTTTTTTTGAACTGCTTCAAAATTTAGGTATGACAATATAACACGTATCTGACAAAAATAAGAAGCTTCACGGGTGAGAAAAATGAATTTACGATGAATTTTGATGAAAATTGCCGTTTTTGAGAAAAAGCAAAGGCTAACCCCTTTGAATTTTTTGTGAATTTTGATTTTTCCGAAATGCTTCAAAATTTTGGTATAACAATATAACGCGTATCTGACAAAGATAAGAAGTGTCACGGGCGAGAAAAATGAATTTACGACGAGTTTTGATGGAACTTGTCATTTTTGGTACAAAAAACAAAGGCTAACCCCTTTGGATTTTGTTCTGAAGTTTTGATTTTTTTCCGAAATGATTCAAAATTTAGGTATGACAAGATAACACGTATCTGACAAAGATAAGAAGTCTCATGGGCGAGAAAAATGAATTTACATTGAGTTTTGATTCACAGGCGAGAAAAATGAATTTACGGCGAGTGTTGATGAAAATTGTCGTTTCCGGTAGAAAAGCAAAGGCTAACCCCTTTGGATTTTTTGTGAAATTTTGATTTTTTCTGAAATGCTTCAAAATTTTGATATGACAATATAACGCGTATCTGACAAAGATAAGAAATGTCACGGGCGAGAAAAATGAATTTACGACGAGTTTGGTTGGAACTTGTCATTTTTGGTACAAAAAACAAAGGCTAACCCCTTTGGATTTTGTTCTGAAGTATTGATTTTTTTCTGAAATGATTCAAAATTTAGGTATGACAAGATAACACGTATCTGACAAAGATAAGAAGTCTCATGGGCGAGAAAAATGAATTTACATTGAGTTTTGATTCATGGGCGAGAAAAATGAATTTACGGCGAGTGTTGATGAAAATTGTCGTTTTTGGTAGAAAAGCAAAGGCTAACCCCTTTGGATTTTTTGGTGAAATTTTGTTTTTTTTCTGAAATGCTTCAAAATTTAGGTATGACAATATAACACGTATCTGACAAATATAATAAGCATCAGGGGTGAGAAAAATGAATTAACGATGAATTTTGATGAAAATTGCCGTTTTTGAGAAAAAGCAACGGCTAACCCCTTTGGATTTTTTGTGAAATTATGATTTTTTCCAAAATGCTTCAAAATTTCGGTATGACAATATAACGCGTATCTGACAAAGATAAGAAGCGCCACGGGCGAGAAAAATGAATTTATGACGAGTTTTGAATGAACTTGTCATTTTTGGTAAAAAACAAAGGCTAACCCCTTTGGATTTTGTTCTGAAATTTTGATTTGTTTCTGAAATGCTTCAAAATTTAGGTATGACAAGATAACGCATATCTGACAAAGATAAAAAGCCTCATGGGAGAAAAAAATGAATTTACATTGAGTTTTGATTCACGGGCGAGAAAAATGAATTTACGGCAAGTGTTGATGAAAATTGTCGTTTCTGGTAGAAAAGCAAAGGCTAACACCTTTGGATTTTTTTTGAAATTTTGATTTTTTTATGAAATGCTTAAAATTTTGGTATGACAATATAACACAAATCTGACAAAGATAAGAAGCTTCACATGCGAGAAAAATGAATTTACGACGAGCTTTGATGGAACTTGTCGTTTTTGGTAAAAAAAAACAAAGGGTGACCCCTTTGGATTTCTTGTGAAATTTTGATTTTTTTCTGAAATGCTTCAAAAATTAGGTATGACAACATAACACGTATGTGACAAAGATAAGAAGCTTCACGGGCGAGAAAAATGAATTTACGACTAGGTTCGATGAAAATTGCCGTTTTTGGTAAAAAGCAGAGGCTAACCCCTTTGGATTTTGTTCTGAAATTTTGATTTTTTTTTAAAAATGCTTCAAAATTTAGGTATGACAAGATAACGCGTATCTGACAAAGATAAGAAGCCTCATGGGCGAGAAAAATGAATTTACATTGAGTTTTGGTTCACGGGCAAGAAAAATGAATTTACGGCTAGTGTTGATGAAAATTGTCGTTTTTGGTAGAAAAGCAAAGGCTAACCCCTTTGGATTTTTTGGTGAAATTTTGTTTTTTCTGAAATGCTTCAATATTTAGGTATGACAATATAACACGTATCTGACAAAAATAAGAAGCTTCACGAGTGAGAAAAATGAATTTACGATGAATTTTGATGAAAATTGCCGTTTTTGAGAAAAAGCAAAGGCTAACCCTTTGGATTTTTTGTGAAATTTTGATTTTTTCCAAAATGCTTCAAAATTTTGGTATGACAATATAACGCGTATCTGACAATGATAAGAAGCGCCACGGTTCAGAAAAATGAATTTACGACGAGTTTTGATGGAACTTGTCATTTTTGGTAAAAAAACAAAGGCTAACCCCTTTGGATTTTGTTCTGAAATTTTGATTTTTTTCCGAAATGCTTCAAAATTTAGGTATGACAAGATAATGCATATCTTACAAAGATAAGAAGCCTCATGGGCGAGAAAAATCAATTTACATTGAGTTTTGATTCACGTGCGAGAAAAATGAATTTACGGCAAGTGTTGATGAAAATTGTCGTTTTTGGTAGAAAAGCAAAGGCTAACCCCTTTGGATTTTTCTGTGAAATTTTGATTTTTTTTCTGAAATGCTTCAAATTTAGGTATGACAAGATAACGCGTATCTGACAAACATAAGAAGCCTCATGGGCGAGAAAAATGAATTTACATTGAGTTTTGATTAACGGGCAAGAAAAATGAATTTACGGCGAGTGTTGATGAAAATTGTCGTTTTTGGTAGAAAAGCAAAGGCTAACCCCTTTGGATTTTTGTGAAATTTTGATTTTTTTTTTCCGAAATGCTTCAAAATTTTGGTATGACAATATAACACGTACCTAACAAAGATAAGAAGCTTCACGGGCGAGAAAAATGAATTTACGACAAATTTTGATGAAAATTGCCGTTTTTGAGAAAAATCAAAGTCTAACCCCTTCAGATTTTTTGTGAAATTTTGATTTTTTCCGAAATGCTTAAAAATTTTGTTATGACAATATAACGCAAATCTGACAATGATAAGAAGCTTCACATGCGAGAAAAATGAATTTACGACGAGCTTTGATGGAACTTGTCGTTTTTGGTAAAAAAAACAAAGGGTAACCCCTTTGGATTTTTTGTGAAATTTTGATTTTTTTCTGAAATGCTTCAAAATTTAGGTATGACAACATAACACGTATCTGACAAAGATAAGAAGCTTCACGGGCGAGAAAAATGAATTTACGACGAGTTTTGATGAAAATTTCCGTTTTTGGTAAAAAACAAAGGCTAACCCCTCTGGATTTTGTTCTGAAATTTTGATTTTTTTCTAAAATGCTTCAAAATTTAGGTATGACAAGATAACGCGTATCTGACAAAGATAAGAAGCCTCATGGGCGAGAAAAATTAATTTACAGTGAGTTTTGATTCACGGGCGGGGAAAATGAATTTACAGCCAGTGTTGATGAAAATTGTCATTTTTGGTAGAAAAGCAAAGGCTAACCCCTTTGGATTTTTTGGTGAAATTTTTTTTCTTAAATGCTTCAAAATTTAGGTATGGCAATATAACACGTATCTGACAAATATAAGAAGCTTCATGGGCGAGAAAAATGAATTTACGACGAGTTTTGATGGAACTTGTCATTTTTGGTAAAAAGCAAAGGCTAACCCCTTTGGATTTTGTTCTAAAATTTTGATTTTTTCTGAAATGCTTCAAAATTTAGGTATGACAAGATAATGCGTATCTGACAAAGATAAGAAGCCTCATGGGCGAGAAAAATGAATTTACATTGAGTTTTGATTCACGGGCGAGAAAAATGAATTTACGGCAAGTGTTGATGAAAATTGTCGTTTTAGGTAGAAAAGCAAAGGCTAACCCCTTTGGATTTTTTTGTGAAATTTTGATTTTTTCTGAAATGCTTCAAAATTTAGGTATGACAATAAAACACGTAACTGACAAAGATAAGAAACTTCACGGGCGAGAAAAATGAATTTACGACGAATTTTGATGAAAATTGCCGTTTTTGAGAAAAATCAAAGGCTAACCCCTTTGGATTTTTTGTGAAATTTTGATTTTTCTGAAATGCTTAAAAATTTTGGTATGACAATATAACGCAAATATGACAAAGATAAGAAGCTTCACAATCGAGAAAAATGAATTTACGACGAGTTTTGATAGAATTTGTCGTTTTTGGTAAAAAAACAAAGGCTAACCCCTTTGATTTTTTGTGAAATTTTGATTTTTTTTCCAAAATGCTTCAAAATTTAGGTATGACAAATAACACGTATCTGACAAAGATAAGAAGCTTCACGGGCGAGAAAAATGAATTTACGACGAGTTTTGATGAAAATTGCCGTTTTTGGTAAAAAGCAAAGGCTAACCCCTTTGGATTTTGTTCTGAAATTTTGATTTTTTTCTGAAATGCTTCAAAATTTAGGTATGACAATATAACACGTATCTGACAAAGATAAGAAGCTTCACGGGTGAGAAAAATGAATTTACAATGAATTTTGATGAAAATTGACGTTTTTGAGAAAAATCAAAGGCTAACCCCTTTGGATTTTTTGTGAAATTTTGATTTTTTCCGAAATGATTAAAAATTTTGTTATGACAATATAACGCAAATCTGACAAAGATAAGAAGCTTCACGTGCGAGAAAAATGAATTTACGACGAGCTTTGATGGAACTTGTCGTTTTTGGTAAAAAAAAACAAAGGGTAACCCCTTTGGATTTTTTGTGAAATTTTGATTTTTTTTTAAATGCTTCAAAATTTAGGTATGACAACATAACACGTATCTGACAAAAATAAGAAGCTTCACAGGCGAGAAAAATGAATTTACGACGAGTTTTCATGAAAATTGCCGTTTTTGGTAAAAAGCAAAGGCTAACCTCTTTGGATTTTGTTCTGAAATTTTGATTTTTTCTGAAATGCTTCAAAATTTAGGTATGACAAGATAACGCATATCTGACAAAGATAAGAAGCCTCATGGGCGAGAAAAATGAATTTACAGTGAGTTTTGATTCACGGGCGGGAAAAATGAATTTACTGCGCGTGTTGATGAAAATTGTCGTTTTTGGTACAAAAGCAAAGGCTAATCCCTTTGGATTTTTTTGTTGAAATTTTGTTTTTTCTGAAATGCTTCAAAATTTAGGTATGACAATATAACACGTATCTGACAAATATAAGAAGCTTCATGGGCGAGAAAAATGAATTTACGCCGAGTTTTGATGTAACTTGTCATTTTTGGTAAAAAGCAAAGGCTAACCCCTTTGGATTTTGTTCTGAAATTTTGATTTTTTTCTGAAATGCTTCAAAATTTAGGTATGACAAGATAATGCGTATCTGACAAAGATAAGAAGCCTCATGGGCGAGAAAAATGAATTTACATTGAGTTTTGATTCGGGCGAGAAAAATGAATTTACGGCGAGTGTTGATGAAAATTATCGTTTTAGGTAGAAAAGCAAAGGCTAACCCCTTTGGATTTTTTTGTGAAATTTTGATTTTTTTCCAAAATGCTTCAAAATTTAGGTATGACAATAAAACACGTAACTGGCAAAGATAAGAAACTTCACGGGCGAGAAAAATGAATTTACGACGAATTTTGATGAAAATTGCCGTTTTTGAGAAAAATCAAAGGCTAACCCCTTTGGATTTTTTGTGAAATTTTGATTTTTTCCGAAATGCTTAAAAATTTTGGTATGACAATATAACGCAAATCTGACAAAGATAAGAAGCTTCAGAGTAGAGAAAAATGAATTTACGACGAGTTTTGATGGAACTTGTCGTTTTTGGTAAAAAAACAAAGGCTAACCCCTTTGGATTTTTTGTGAAATTTTGATTTTTTCCGAAATGCTTCAAAATTTACGTATGACAACATAACACGTATCTGACAAAGATAAGAAGCTTCACGGGCAAGAAAAATTAATTTACGACGAGTTTTGATGAAAATTGCCGTTTTTGGTAAAAAGCAAAGGCTAACCCCTTTGGATTTTGTTCTGAAATTTTGATTTTTTCCGAAATGCTTCAAAATTTAGGTATGACAAGATAACGCGTATCTAACAAAGATAAGAAGCCTCATGGGCGAGAAAAATGAATTTACATTGAGTTTTGATTAACGGGCGAGAAAAATGAATTTACGGCGAGTGTTGATGAAAATTGTCGTTTTTGGTAGAAAAGCAAAGGCTAACCCCTTTGGATTTTTGTGAAATTTTGATTTTTTTCCGAAATGCTTCAAAATTTTGGTATGACAATATAACACGTAACTAACAAAGATAAGAAGCTTCACGGGCGAGAAAAATGAATTTACGACAAATTTTGATGAAAATTGCCGTTTTTGAGAAAAATCAAAGGCTAACCCCTTTGGATTTTTTGTGAAATTTTGATTTTTTCCGAAATGCTTAAAAATTTTGTTATGACAATATAACGCAAATCTGACAAAGATAAGAAGCTTCGCATGCAAGAAAAATGAATTTACGACGAGCTTTGATGGAACTTGTCGTTTTTGGTAAAAAAACAAAGGGTAACCCCTTTGGATTTTTTGTGAAATTTTGATTTTTTTTTCTGAAATGCTTCAAAATTTAGGTATGACAACATAACACGTATCTGACAAAGATAAGAAGCTTCACGGGCGAGAAAAATGAATTTACGACGAGTTTTGATGAAAATTGCCGTTTTTGGTAAAAAGCAAAGGCTAACCCCTCTGGATTTTGTTCTGAAATTTTGATTTTTTTCTAAAATGCTTCAAAATTTAGGTATGACAAGATAACGCGTATCTGACAAAGATAAGAATCCTCATGGGCGAGAAAAATGAATTTACAGTGAGTTTTGATTCACGGGCGTGGAAAATGAATTTACGGCGAGTGTTGATGAAAATTGTCATTTTTGGTAGAAAAGCAAAGGCTAACCCCTTTGGATTTTTTGGTGAAATTTTGTTTTTTTTCTTAAATGCTTCAAAATTTAGGTATGGCAATATAACACCAATCTGACAAATATAAGAAACTTCATGGGCGAGAAAAATGAATTTACGACGAGTTTTGATGGAACTTGTCATTTTTGGTAAAAAGCAAAGGCTAACCCCTTTGGATTATGTTCTGAAATTTTGATTTTTTTTCTGAAATGCTTCAAAATTTACGTATGACAAGATAACCCGTATCTGACAAAGAAAAGAAGCCTCATGGGCGAGAAAAATGAATTTACATTGAGTTTTGATTCACGGGCGAGAAAAATGAATTTACGTCGTGTGTTGATGAAAATTGTTGTTTTAGGTAGAAAAGCAAAGGCTAACCCCTTAGGATTTTTTTGTGAAATTTTGATTTTTTCTGAAATGCTTCAAAATTTAGGTATGACAATAAAACCTGTAACTGATAAAGATAAGAAACTTCACGGGCGAGAAAAATGAATTTACGACGAATTTTGATGAAAATTGCCGTTTTTGAGAAAAATCAAAGGCTAACCCCTTTGGATTTTTTATGAAATTTTGATTTTTTCCGAAATGATTTAAAATTTTGGTATGACAATATAACGCAAATATGACAAAGATAAGAAGCTTCACAGGCGAGAAAAATGAATTTACGACGAGTTTTGATGGAACTTGTCGTTTTTGGTAAAAAAACAAAGGCTAACCCCTTTGGATTTTTTGTGAAATTTTTATTTTTTTCCAAAATGCTTCAAAATTTAGGTATGACAAATAACACGTATCTAAGAAAGATAAGAAGCTTCACGGGCGAGAAAAATAAATTTACAACGAGTTTTGATGAAAATTGCCGTTTTTGGTAAAAAGCAAAGGCTAACCCCTTTGGATTTTGTTCTGAAATTTTGATTTTTTCCGAAATGCTTCAAAATTTTGGTATGACAATATAACACGTAACTAACAAAGATAAGAAGCTTCACGGGCGAGAAAAATGAATTTACGACAAATTTTGATGAAAATTGCCGTTTTTGAGAAAAATCAAAGGCTAACCCCTTTGGATTTTTTGTGAAATTTTGATTTTTTCCGAAATGCTTAAAAATTTTTTTATGACAATATAATGCAAATCTGACAAAGATAAGAAGCTTCACATGCGAGAAAAATGAATTTACGATGAGCTTTGATGGAACTTGTCGTTCTTGGTAAAAAACAAAGTGTAACCCCTTTGGATTTTTCGTGAAATTTTGATTTTTTTTCTGAAATGCTTCAAAATTTAGGTATGAAAACATAACACGTATATGACAAAGATAAGAAGCTTCACGGGCGAGAAAAATGAATTTACGACGAGTTTTGATGAAAATTCCCGTTTTTGTTAAAAAGCAAGGTAACCCCTCTGGATTTTGTTCTGAAATTTTGATTTTTTTCTAAAATGCTTCAAAATTTAGGTATGACAAGATAACGCGTATCTGACAAAGATAAGAAGCCTCATGGGCGAGAAAAATGAATTTACAGTGAGTTTTGATTCACGGGCGGGGAAAATGAATTTACGGCGAGTGTTGATGAAAATTTTATTTTTGGTATCAAAGCAAAGGCTAACCCCTTTGGATTTTTTGGTGAAATTTTGTTTCTGTTTTCTGAAATGCTTCAAAATTTAGGTATGACAATATAACACGTATCTGACAAATATAAGAAGCTTCATGGGCGAGGAAAATGAATTTACGACGAGTTTTGATGGAACTTGTCATTTTTGGTAAAAAGCAAAGGCTAACCCCTTTGGATTTTGTTCTGAAATTTTGATTTTTTTCTGAAATGCATCAAAATTTAGGTATGACAATATAACACGTATCTGAAAAATATAAGAAGCTTCATGGGCGAGGAAAATGAATTTACGACGAGTTTTGATTCACGGGCAAGAAAAATGAATTTACGGCGAGTGTTGATGAAAATTGGCGTTTTAGGTAGAAAAGCGAAGGCTAACCCCTTTGGGTTTTTTGTGAAATTTTGATTTTTTTTCCGAAATGCTTCAAAATTTAGGTATGACAATAAAACACGTAACTGACAAAGATAAGAAACTTCACGGGCGAGAAAAATGAATTTACGATGAATTTTGATGAAAATTGCCTTTTTTGAGAAAAATCAAAGGCTAACCCCTTTGGATTTTTTGTGAAATTTTGATTTTTTCCGAAATGCTTAAAAATTTTGGTATGACAATATAACGCAAATATGACAAAGATAAGAAGCTTCACAGGCGAGAAAAATGAATTTACGACGAGTTTTGATGGAACTTGTCGTTTTTGGTAAAAAAACAAAGGTTAACCCCTTTGGATTTTTTGTGAAATTTTGATTTTTTTTCCAAAATGCTTCAAAATTTAGGTATGACAAATAACACATATCTGACAAAGATAAGAAGCTTCACGGGCGAGAAAAATGAATTTACGACGAGTTTTGATGAAAATTGCCGTTTTCGGTAAAAAGCAAAGGCTAACCCCTTTGGATTTTGTTCTGAAATTTTGATTTTTTCTGAAATGCTTCAAAATTTAGGTATGACAAGATAACGCATATCTAACAAAGATAAGAAGCCTCATGGGAGAGAAAAATGAATTTACAGTGAGTTTTGATTCACGGGCGGGAAAAATGAATTTACTGCGAGTGTTGATGAAAATTGTCGTTTTTGGTACAAAAGCAAAGGCTAATCCCTTTGGATTTTTTTGTTGAAATTTTGTTTTTTTCTGAAATGCTTCAAAATTTAGGTATGACAATATAACACGTATCTGACAAATATAAGAAGCTTCATGGGCGAGAAAAATGAATTTACGACGAGTTTTGATGTAACTTGTCATTTTTGGTAAAAAGCAAAGGCTAACCCTTTGGATTTTGTTCTGAAATTTTGATTTTTTTCTGAAATGCTTCAAAATTTAGGTATGACAAGATAATGCGTATCTGACAAAGATAAGAAGCCTCATGGGCGAGAAAAATGAATTTACATTGAGTTTTGATTCGGGCGAGAAAAATGAATTTACGGCGAGTGTTGATAAAAATTATCGTTTTAGGTAGAAAAGCAAAGGCTAACCCCTTTGGATTTTTTTGTGAAATTTTGATTTTTTTCCAAAATGCTTCAAAATTTAGGTATGACAATAAAACACGTAACTGGCAAAGATAAGAAACTTCACGGGCGAGAAAAATGAATTTACGACGAATTTTGATGAAAATTGCCGTTTTTGAGAAAAATCAAAGGCTAACCCCTTTGGATTTTTTGTGAAATTTTGATTTTTTCCGAAATGCTTAAAAATTTTGGTATGACAATATAACGCAAATCTGACAAAGATAAGAAGCTTCAGAGTAGAGAAAAATGAATTTACGACGAGTTTTGATGGAACTTGTCGTTTTTGGTAAAAAAAACAAAGGCTAACCCCTTTGGATTTTTTGTGAAATTTTGATTTTTTCCGAAATGCTTCAAAATTTACGTATGACAACATAACACGTATCTGACAACGATAAGAAGCTTCACGGGCAAGAAAAATTAATTTACGACGAGTTTTGATGAAAATTGCCGTTTTTGGTAAAAAGCAAAGGCTAACCCCTTTGGATTTTGTTCTGAAATTTTGATTTTTTTCCGAAATGCTTCAAAATTTAGGTATGACAAGATAACGCGTATCTAACAAAGATAAGAAGCCTCATGGGCGAGAAAAATGAATTTACATTGAGTTTTGATTAACGGGCGAGAAAAATGAATTTACGGCGAGTGTTGATGAAAATTGTCGTTTTTGGTAGAAAAGCAAAGGCTAACCCCTTTGGATTTTTGTGAAATTTTGATTTTTTTCCGAAATGCTTCAAAATTTTGGTATGACAATATAACACGTAACTAACAAAGATAAGAAGCTTCACGGGCGAGAAAAATGAATTTTCGACAAATTTTGATGAAAATTGCCGTTTTTGAGAAAAATCAAAGGCTAACCCCTTTGGATTTTTTGTGAAATTTTGATTTTTTCCGAAATGCTTAAAAATTTTGTTATGACAATATAACGCAAATCTGACAAAGATAAGAAGCTTCACATGCAAGAAAAATGAATTTACGACGAGCTTTGATGGAACTTGTCGTTTTTGGTAAAAAAACAAAGGGTAACCCCTTTAGATTTTTTGTGAAATTTTGATTTTTTTTCTGAAATGCTTCAAAATTTAGGTATGACAACATAACACGTATCTGACAAAGATAAGAAGCTTCACGGGCGAGAAAAATTAATTTACGACGAGTTTTGATGAAGATTGCCGTTTTTGGTAAAAAGCAAAGGCTAACCCCTCTGGATTTTGTTCTGAAATTTTGATTTTTTTCTAAAATGCTTCAAAATTTAGGTATGACAAGATAACGCGTATCTGACAAAGATAAGAATCCTCATGGGCGAGAAAAATGAATTTACGGTGAGTTTTGATTCACGAGCGTGGAAAATGAATTTACGGCGAGTGTTGATGAAAATTGTCATTTTTGGTAGAAAAGCAAAGGCTAACCCCTTTGGATTTTTTGGTGAAATTTTGTTTTTTTTCTTAAATGCTTCAAAATTTAGGTATGGCAATATAACACGAATCTGACAAATATAAGAAACTTCATGGGCGAGAAAAATGAATTTACGACGAGTTTTGATGGAACTTGTCATTTTTGGTAAAAAACAAAGGCTAACCCCTTTGGATTATGTTCTGAAATTTTGATTTTTTTTCTGAAATGCTTCAAAATTTAGGTATGACAAGATACCCCGTATCTGACAAAGATAAGAAGCCTCATGGGCGAGAAAAATGAATTTACATTGAGTTTTGATTCACGGGCGAGAAAAATGAATTTACGGCGAGTGTTGATGAAAATTGTCGTTTTAGGTAGAAAAGCAAAGGCTAACCCCTTAGGTTTTTTTTGTGAAATTTTGATTTTTTCTGAAATGCTTCAAAATATAGGTATGACAATAAAACCTGTAACTGACAAAGATAAGAAACTTCACGGGCGAGAAAAATGAATTTACGACGAATTTTGATGAAAATTGCCGTTTTTGAGAAAAATCAAAGGCTAACCCCTTTGGATTTTTTATGAAATTTTGATTTTTTCTGAAATGATTTAAAATTTTGGTATGACAATATAACGCAAATATGACAAAGATAAGAAGCTTCACAGGCGAGAAAAATGAATTTACGACGAGTTTTGATGGAACTTGTCATTTTTGGTAAAAAAACAAAGGCTAACCCCTTTGGATTTTTTGTGATGATTTTTTTCCAAAATGCTTCAAAATTTAGGTATGAGAATATAATGCAAATCTGACAAAGATAAGAAGCTTCACATGTTCACATGCGAGAAAAATGAATTTACGACGAGCTTTGATGGAACTTGTTGTTCTTGGTAAAAAACAAAGGGTAACCCCTTTGGATTTTTTGTGAAATTTTGATTTTTTTCTGAAATGCTTCAAAATTTAGGTATGAAAACATAACACGTATATGACAAAGATAAGAAGCTTCACGGGCGAGAAAAATGAATTTACGACGAGTTTTGATGAAAATTCCCGTTTTTGTTAAAAAGCAAGGTAACCCCTCTGGATTTTGTTCTGAAATTTTGATTTTTTTCTAAAATGCTTCAAAATTTAGGTATGACAAGATAACGCGTATCTGACAAAGATAAGAAGCCTCATGGGCGAGAAAAATGAATTTACAGTGAGTTTTGATTCACGGGCGGGGAAAATGAATTTACGGCGAGTGTTGATGAAAATTGTTATTTTTGGTAGAAAAGCAAAGGCTAACCCCTTTGGATTTTTTGGTGAAATTTTGTTTCTGTTTTCTGAAATGCTTCAAAATTTAGGTATGACAATATAACACTCTGACAAATATAAGAAGCTTCATGGGCGAGAAAAATGAATTTACGACGAGTTTTGATGGAACTTGTCATTTTTGGTAAAAAGCAAAGGCTAAACCCTTTGGATTTTGTTCTGAAATTTTGATTTTTTTTCTGAAATGCATCAAAATTTAGGTATGACAAGATAACGCGTATCTGACAATGATAAGAAGCCTCATGGGCGAGAAAAATGAATTTACATTGAGTTTTGATTCACGGGCAAGAAAAATGAATTTACGGCGAGTGTTGATGAAAATTGGCGTTTTAGGTAGAAAAGCAAAGGCTAACCCCTTTGGGTTTTTTGTGAAATTTTGATTTTTTTTCGAAATGCTTCAAAATTTAGGTATGACAATAAAACACGTAACTGACAAAGATAAGAAACTTCACGGGCGAGAAAAATGAATTTACGATGAATTTTGATGAAAATTGCCGTTTTTGAGAAAAATCAAAGGCTAACCCCTTTGGATTTTTTGTGAAATTTTGATTTTTTTCCGAAATGCTTAAAAATTTTGGTATGACAATATAACGCAAATATGACAAAGATAAGAAGCTTCACAGGCGAGAAAAATGAATTTACGACGAGTTTTGATGGAACTTGTCGTTTTTGGTAAAAAAACAAAAGCTAACCCCTTTGGATTTTTTGTGAAATTTTGATTTTTTTCCAAAATGCTTCAAAATTTAGGTATGACAAATAACACATATCTGACAAAGATAAGAAGCTTCACGGGCGAGAAAAATGAATTTACGACGAGTTTTGATGAAAATTGCCGTTTTTGGTAAAAAGCAAAGGCTAACCCCTTTGGATTTTGTTCTGAAATTTTGATTTTTTCTGAAATGCTTCAAAATTTAGGTATGACAAGATAACGCGTATCTGATAAAGATAAGAAGCCTCATGGGCGAGAAAAATGAATTTACAGTGAGTTTTGATTCACGGGCGAGAAAAATGAATTTACGGTGAGTGTTGATGAAAATTGTCGTTTTTTGTAGAAAAGCAAAGGCTAACCCCTTTGGATTTTTTTGTGAAATTTTGAATTTTTCCGAAATGCTTCAAATTTAGGTATGACAATATAAGACGTAACTGACAAAGATAAGAAGCTTCACAGGCGAGAAAAATGAATTTACGATGAATTTTGTTGAAAATTGCCGTTTTTGAGAAAAAGCAAAGGCTAACCCCTTTGGATTTTTTGTGAAATTTTGATTTTTTCTGAAATGCTTCAAAATTTTGGTATGACAATATAACGCGTATCTGACAAATATAAGAAGCGTCGCGGGCGAGAAAAATGAATTTACGATGAGTTTTGATGGAACTTGTCATTTTTGGTACAGAAAACAAAGGCTAACCCCTTTGGATTTTGTTCTGAAATTTTGATTTTTTCCAAAATGCTTCAAAATTTAGGTATGACAAGACAACATGTATCTGACAAAGATAAGAAGTCTCATGGGCGAGAAAAATGAATTTACATTGAGTTTTGGTTCACGGGCGAGAAAAATGAATTTACGGCGAGTGTTGATGAAAATTGTCGTTTTTGGTAGAAAAGCAAAGGCTAACCCCTTTGGATTTTTTGGTGAAATTATGTTTTTCTGAAATGCTTCAAAATTTAGGTATGACAATATAACACGTATTTCACAAAAATAAGAAGCTTCACGGGTGAGAAAAATGAATTTACGATGAATTTTGATGAAAATTGCCGTTTTTGAGAAAAAGCAAAGGCTAACCCCTTTGGATTTTTTGTGAAATTTTGATTTTTTCCAAAATGCTTCAAAATTTCGGTATGACAATATAACGCATATCTGACAAAGATAAGAAGCGCCACGAGCAAGAAAAATGAATTTACGATGAGTTTTGATGGAACTTGTCATTTTTGGTAAAAAGCAAAGGCGTTACCCCTTTGGATTTTGTTCTGAAATTTTGATTTTTTTTCTGAAATGCTTCAAAATTTAGGTATGACAAGATAACGCGTATCTGACAAAGATAAGAAGCCTCATGGGCGAGAAAAATGAATTTACATTGAGTTTTGATTCACGGGCGAGAAAAATGAATTTACGGCGAGTGTTGATGAAAATTGTCGTTTTAGGTACAAAAGCAAAGGCTAACCCCTTAGGATTTTTTGGTGAAATTTTGATTTTTTCTGAAATGCTTCAAAATTTAGGTATGACAATAAAACCTGTAACTGACAAAGATAAGAAACTTCACGGGCGAGAAAAATGAATTTATGACGAATTTTGATGAAAATTGCCGTTTTTGAGAAAAATCAAAGGCTAACCCCTTTGGATTTTTTATGAAATTTTGATTTTTTTCGAAATGATTTAAAATTTTGGTATGACAATATAACGCAAATATGACAAAAATAAGAAGCTTCACAGGCGAGAAAAATGAATTTACGACGAGTTTTGATGGAACTTGTCGTTTTTGGTAAAAAAACAAAGGCTAACCCCTTTGGATTTTTGTGAAATTTTGATTTTTTTCCAAAATGCTTCAAAATTTAGGTATGACAAATAACATGTATCTAACAAAGATAAGAAGCTTCACGGGCGAGAAAAATAAATTTACGACGATTTTTGATGAAAATTGCCGTTTTTGGTAAAAAGCAAAGGCTAACCCCTTTGGATTTTGTTCTGAAATTTTGATTTTTTCCGAAATGCTTCAAAATTTTGGTATGACAATATAACACGTAACTAACAAAGATAAGAAGCTTCACGGGCGAGAAAAATGAATTTACGACAAATTTTGATGAAAATTGCCGTTTTTGAGAAAAATCAAAGGCTAACCCCTTTGGATTTTTTGTGAAATTTTGATTTTTTCCGAAATGCTTAAAAATTTTGTTATGACAATATAATGCAAATCTGACAAAGATAAGAAGCTTCACATGCGAGAAAAATGAATTTACGACGAGCTTTGATGGAACTTGTCGTTCTTGGTAAAAAACAAAGGGTAACCCCTTTGGATTTTTCGTGAAATTTTGATTTTTTTCTGAAATGCTTCAAAATTTAGGTATGAAAACATAACACGTATATGACAAAGATAAGAAGCTTCACGGGCGAGAAAAATGAATTTACGACGAGTTTTGATGAAAATTACCGTTTTTGTTAAAAAGCAAGGTAACCCCTCTGGATTTTGTTCTGAAATTTTGATTTTTTTCTAAAATGCTTCAAAATTTAGGTATGACAAGATAACGCGTATCTGACAAAGATAAGAAGCCTCATGGGCGAGAAAAATGAATTTACAGTGAGTTTTGATTCACGGGCGGGGAAAATGAATTTACGGCGAGTGTTGATGAAAATTGTCATTTTTGGTAGAAAAGCAAAGGCTAACCCCTTTGGATTTTTTGGTGAAATTTTGTTTCTGTTTTCTGAAATGCTTCAAAATTTAGGTATGACAATATAACACGTATCTGACAAATATAAGAATCTTCATGGGCGAGAAAAATGAATTTACGACGAGTTTTGATGGAACTTGTCATTTTTGGTAAAAGGCAAAGGCTAACCCCTTTGGATTTTGTTCTGAAATTTTGATTTTTTTCTGAAATGCTTCAAAATTTAGGTATGACAAGATAACGCGTATCTGACAAAGATAAAAAGCCTCATGGGTAAGAAAAATGAATTTACATTGAGTTTTATTTCACGGGCGAGAAAAATGAATTTACTGCGAGTGTTGATGAAAATTGTCGTTTTACGTAGAAAAGCAAAGGCTAACCCCTTTGGATTTTTTGTGAAATTTTGTTTTTTCTGAAATGCTTCAAAATTTAGGTATGACAATATAATACGTATCTGACAAATATAAGAAGCTTCATGGGCGAGAAAAATGAATTTACGACGAGTTTTGATGGAACTTGTCATTTTTGGTAAAAAGCAAAGGCTAAACCCTTTGGATTTTGTTCTGAAATTTTAATTTTTTTCTGAAATGCTTCAAAATTTAGGTATGACAAGAAAACGCGTATCTGACAAAGATAAGAAGCCTCATGGGTAAGAAAAATAAATTTACATTGAGTTTTGTTTCACGGGCGAGAAAAATGAATTTACTGCGAGTGTTGATGAAAATTGTCGTTTTAGGTAGAAAAGCAAAGGCTAACCCCTTTGGATTTTTTTTGTGAAATTTTGATTTTTTCTGAAATGCTTCAAAATTTAGGTATGACAAGATAACGCGTATCTGACAAAGATAAGAAGCCTCGTGGGCGAGAAAAATGAATTTACATTGAGTTTTGATTCACGGGCGAGAAAAATAAATTTACGGCGAGTGTTGATAAAAATTGTCGTTTTTGGTAGAAAAGCAAAGGCTAACCCCTTTGGATTTTTTTGTGAAATTTTGTTTTTTCTGAAATGCTTCAAAATTTAGGTATGACAATATAACACGTATCTGACAAATATAAGAAGCTTCATGGGCAAGAAAAATGAATTTACGACAAGTTTTGATGGAACTTGTCATTTTTGGTAAAAAGCAAAGGCTAAACCCTTTCGATTTTGTTCTGAAATTTTGAATTTTTTCTGAAATGCTTCAAAATTTAGGTATGACAAGATAACGCGTATCTGACAAAGATAAGAAGCCTCATGGGTAAGAAAAATGAATTTACATTGAGTTTTGTTTCACGGGCGAGAAAAATGAATTTACTGCGAGTGTTGATGAAAATTGTCGTTTTAGGTAGAAAAGCAAAGGCTAACCTATTTGGATTTTTTTTTGTGAAATTTTGATTTTTTCTGAAATGCTTCAAAATTTAGGTATGACAAGATAACGCGTATCTGACAAAGATAAGAAGCCTCATGGGCGAGAAAAATGAATTTACATTGAGTTTTGATTCACGGGCGAGAAAAATAAATTTACGGCGAGTGTTGATGAAAATTGTTGTTTTTGGTAGAAAAGCAAAGGCTAACCCCTTCGGATTTTTTGTGTAATTTTGATTTTTTCTGAAATGCTTCAAAATTTAGGAATGACTATATAACACGTAACTGACAAAGATAAGAAGCTTCACGGGCGAGAAAAATGAATTTACGATGAATTTTGATGAAAATTGCCGTTTTTGAGAAAAATCAAAGGCTAACCCCTTTGGATTTTTTGTGAAATTTTGAATTTTTCCGAGATGCTTAAAAATTTGGTATGAAAATATAACACAAATCTGACAAAGATAAGAAGCTTCACAGGTGAGAAAAATGAATTTACGATGAGTTTTGATGGAACTTGTCGTTTTTGGTAAAAAAACAAAGACTAACCCCTTTGGATTTTTTGTGAAATTTTGATTTTTTTTTCCGAAATGCTTCAAAATTTAGGTATGACAACATAACACGTATCTGACAAAGATAAGAAGCTTCATGGGCGAGAAAAATGAATTTACGATAAGTTTTTATGAAAATTGCCGTTTTTGGTAAAAAGCAAAGGCTAACCCCTTTGGATTTTGTTCTGAAATTTTGATTTTTTTCTGAAATGCTTCAAAATTTAGGTATGACAAGATAACGCGTATCTGACAAAGAGAAGAAGCCTCATGGGCGAGAAAAATGAATTTACAGTGAGTTTTGATTCACGGGCGAGAAAAATGAATTTACTGCGAGTGTTGATGAAAATTGTCGTTTTAGGTAGAAAAGCAAAGGCTAACCCCTTTGGATTTTTGTGAAATTTTGATTTTTTTCTGAAATGCTTCAAAATTTAGGTATGACAAGATAACGCGTATCTGACAAAGATAAGAAGCCTCGTGGGCGAGAAAAATGAATTTACATTGAGTTTTGATTCACGGGCGAGAAAAATAAATTTACGGCGAGTGTTGATAAAAATTGTCGTTTTTGGTAGAAAAGCAAAGGCTAACCCCTTTGGATTTTTTTGTGAAATTTTGTTTTTTCTGAAATGCTTCAAAATTTAGGTATGACAATATAACACGTATCTGACAAATATAAGAAGCTTCATGGGCAAGAAAAATGAATTTACGACAAGTTTTGATGGAACTTGTCATTTTTGGTAAAAAGCAAAGGCTAAACCCTTTCGATTTTGTTCTGAAATTTTGAATTTTTTCTGAAATGCTTCAAAATTTAGGTATGACAAAATAACGCGTATCTGACAAAGATAAGAAGCCTCATGGGTAAGAAAAATGAATTTACATTGAGTTTTGTTTTACGGGCGAGAAAAATGAATTTACTGCGAGTGTTGATGAAAATTGTCGTTTTAGGTAGAAAAGCAAAGGCTAACCTATTTGGATTTTTTTTTTGTGAAATTTTGATTTTTTCTGAAATGCTTCAAAATTTAGGTATGACAAGATAACGCGTATCTGACAAAGATAAGAAGCCTCATGGGCGAGAAAAATGAATTTACATTGAGTTTTGATTCACGGGCGAGAAAAATAAATTTACGGCGAGTGTTGATGAAAATTGTTGTTTTTGGTAGAAAAGCAAAGGCTAACCCCTTCGGATTTTTTGTGTAATTTTGATTTTTTCTGAAATGCTTCAAAATTTAGGAATGACTATATAACACGTAACTGACAAAGATAAGAAGCTTCACGGGCGAGAAAAATGAATTTACGATGAATTTTGATGAAAATTGCCGTTTTTGAGAAAAATCAAAGGCTAACCCCTTTGGATTTTTTGTGAAATTTTGAATTTTTCCGAGATGCTTAAAAATTTGGTATGAAAATATAACACAAATCTGACAAAGATAAGAAGCTTCACAGGTGAGAAAAATGAATTTACGATGAGTTTTGATGGAACTTGTCGTTTTTGGTAAAAAAACAAAGACTAACCCCTTTGGATTTTTTGTGAAATTTTGATTTTTTTTTCTGAAATGCTTCAAAATTTAGGTATGACAACATAACACGTATCTGACAAAGATAAGAAGCTTCATGGGCGAGAAAAATGAATTTACGATAAGTTTTTATGAAAATTGCCGTTTTTGGTAAAAAGCAAAGGCTAACCCCTTTGGATTTTGTTCTGAAATTTTGATTTTTTTCTGAAATGCTTCAAAATTTAGGTATGACAAGATAACGCGTATCTGACAAAGAGAAGAAGCCTCATGGGCGAGAAAAATGAATTTACAGTGAGTTTTGATTCACGGGCCAGAAAAATGAATTTACGGCGAGTGTTGATGAAAATTGTCGTTTTTGGTACAAAAGCAAAGGCTAACCCCTTTGGATTTTTTGGTGAAATTTTGTTTTTTTCTGAAATGCTTCAAAATTTAGGTATGACAATATAACACGGTATCTGACAAAAATTAGAATATTCACGGGTGAGAAAAATGAATTTACGATGAATTTTGATGAAAAATGCCGTTTTTGAGAAAAAGCAAAATTTTGGTATGACAATATAACGCGTATCTGACAAAGATAAGAAGCGTCGTGGGCGAGAAAAATTACGATGAGTTTTGATGAAACTTGTCATTTTTGGTAAAAAAACAAAGGCTAATCACTTTGGATTTTGTTCTGAAATTTTGATTTTTTTCCGAAATGCTTCAAAATTTAGGTATGACAAGATAACGCGTATCTGACAAAGATAAGAAGCCTCATGGGCGAGAAAAATGAATTTACATTGAGTTTTGATTCACGGGCGAGAAAAATGAATTTACGGCGATTGTTGATGAAAATTGTCGTGTTTGGTACAAAAGCAAAGGCTAACCCCTTTGGATTTTTTGGTGAAATTTTGTTTTTTTCTGAAATGCTTCAAAATTTAGGTATGACAATATAACACGGTATCTGACAAAAATAAGAAGATTCACGGGTGAGAAAAATGAATTTACGATGAATTTTGATGAAAATTGCCGTTTTTGAGAAAAAGCAAAAACTAACCCCTTTGGATTTTTGTGAAATTTTGATTTTTTTCCGAAATGCTTCAAAATTTTGGTATGACAATATAACGCGTATCTGACAAAGATAAGAAGCGTCGCGGGCGAGAAAAATTCTGACGAGTTTTGATGGAACTTGTCATTTTTGGTAAAAAAAAAAACAAAGGCTAACCCCTTTGGATTTTGTTCTGAAATTTTGATTTTTTCCGAAATGCTTCAAAATTTAGGTATGACAAGATAACGCGTATCTGACAGAGATAAGAAGCCTCATGGGCGAGAAAAATGAATTTACGACGACTTTTGATTCACGGGCGAGAAAAATGAATTTACTGCGAGTGTTGATAAAAATTGTCGTTTTTGGTAGAAAAGCAAAGGCTAACCCCTTTGGATTTTTTTGTGAAATTTTGATTTTTTTTCTGAAATGCTTCAAAATTTAGGTATGACTATATAACACGTAACTGAGAAAGATAAGAAGCTTCACGGGCGAGAAAAATGAATTTACGACGAATTTTGATGAAAATTGCCGTTTTTGAGAAAAATCAAAGGCTAACCCCTTTGGATTTTTGTGAAATTTTGATTTTTTCCGAAATGCTTAAAAATTTTGGTATGACAATATAACGCAAATCTAACAAAGATAAGAAGCTTCACAGGTGAGAAAAATGAATTTACAATGAGTTTTGATGGAACTTGTCGGTTTTGGTAAAAAAACAAAGGCTAACCCCTTTGGATTTTTTGTGAAATTTTGATTTTTTTTCTGAAATGCTTCAAAATTTAGATATGACAACATAACATGTATCTGACAAAGATAAGAAGCTTCACGGGCGAGAAAAATGAATTTACGACGAGTTTTTATGAAAATTGCCATTTTTGGTAAAAAGCAAAGGCTAACCCCTTTGGATTTTGTTCTAAAATTTTGATTTTTTTCTAAAATGCTTCAAAATTTAGGTATGACAAGATAACGAGTATATGACAAAGATAAGAAGCCTCATGGGTAAGAAAAATGAATTTACAGTGAGTTTTGATTCACGGGCGAGAAAAATGAATTTACGGCGAGTGTGATGAAAATTGTCGTTTTTGGTAGAAAAGCAAAGGCTAACCCCTTTGGATTTTTTGGTGAAATTTTGTTTTTTTCTGAAATGCTTCAAAATTTAGGTACGACAATATAACACGTATCTGACAAAAATAAGAAGCTTCACGGGTGAGAAAAATGAATTTATGATGAATTTTGATGAAAATTGCCGTTTTTGAGAAAAAGCAAAGGCTAACCCCTTTGGATTTTTTGTGAAATTTTGATTTTTTCTGAAATGCTTCAAAATTTCGGTATGACAATATAACGCGTATCTAACAAAGATAAGAAGCATCACGGGCGAGAAAAATGAATTTACGACGAGTTTTGATGGAACTTGTCATTTTTGGTAAAAAAACAAAGGCTAACCCCCTTTGGATTTTATGTGAAATTTTGATTTTTTCCGAAATGCTTCAAAATTTAGGTACAAAAATATAATGCGTATCTGACAAATATAAGAAGCTTCACGGGCAAGAAAAATGAATTTACGGCGAGTGTTGATGAAAATTGTCGTTTTTGGTAGAAAAGCAAAGGCTAACCCATGTAGATTTTGTGAAATTTTGATTTTTTTCCGAAATGCTTAAAAATTTGGTATGACAATATAATGCGTGTCTAACAAAGATAAGAAGCGCCACGGGCGAGAAAAATGAATTTACGACGAGTTTTGATGGAACTTGTCATTTTTGGTAAAAAAACAAAGGCTAACCCCTTTGGATTTTGTTCTGAAATTTTGATTTTTTTTCCGAAATGCTTCAAAATTTAGGTATGACAAGATAACGCTTATCTGACAAAGATAAGAAGCTTCATGGGCGAGAAAAATGAATTTACATTGAGTTTTGATTCACGGGCGAGAAAAATGAATTCACAACAAGTGTTGATGAAAATTGTCGTTTTTGGTAGAAAAGCAATGGCTAACCCCTTTGGATTTTTTTGTGAAATTTTAATTTTTTTCCGAAATGCTTCAAAATTTAGGTATGATAATTTAACACGTAACTGACAAAGATAAGAAGCTCCACGGGCGAGAAGAATGAATTTACGATGAATTTTGATGAAAATTGCCGTTTTTGAGAAAAATCAAAGGCTAACCCCTTTGGATTTTTTGTGAAATTTTGATTTTTCCGAAATGCTTAAAAATTTTGCTATGACAATATAACGCAAATCTGACAAAGATAAGAAGCTTCACATGCGAGAAAAATGAATTTACGACGAGCTTTGATGGAACTTGTCGTTTTTGGTAAAAAAACAAAGGGTAACCCCTTTGGATTTTTTGTGAAATTTTGATTTTTTTCTGAAATGTTTCAAAATTTAGGTATGACAACATAACACGTATCTGACAAAGATAAGAAGCTTCACAGGCGAGAAAAATGAATTTGCGACAAGTTTTGATGAAAATTGCCGTTTTTGGTAAAAAGCAAAGGCTAACCCCTTTGGATTTTGTTCTGAAATTTTGATTTTTTTCTGAAATGCTTCAAAATTTAGATATGAAAAGATAACACATATCTGACAAATATAAGAAGCCTCATGGGCGAGAAAAATGAATTTACATTGAGTTTTGATTCACGGGCGAGAAAAATGAATTTACTGCGAGTGTTGATGAAAATTGTCGTTTTTGGTAGAAAAGCAAAGGCTAACCCCTTTGGATTTTTTTGTGAAATTTTGTTTTTTTCTGAAATGCTTCAAAATTTAGGTATGACAATATAACACGTATCTGACAAATATAAGAAGCTTCATGGGCGAGAAAAATGAATTTACGACGAGTTTTGATGGAACTTGTCATTTTTGGTAAAAAGCAAAGGCTAAACCCTTTGGATTTTGTTCTGAAATTTTGATTATTTTCTCAAATGCTTCAAAATTTAGGTATGACAAGATAACGCGTATCTGACAAAGATAAGAAGCCTCATGGGTAAGAAAAATGAATTTACATTGAGTTTTGATTCACGGGCGAGAAAAATTAATTACGGCGAGTGTTGATGAAAATTGTGGTTTTTGGTAGAAAAGCAAAGGCTAACCCCTTTGGATTTTTTGTGAAATTTTGATTTTTTTTCCGAAATGCTTCAAAATTTAGGTATGACAACATAACACGTATCTGACAAAGATAAGAAGCTTCATGGGCGAGAAAAATGAATTTACGATAAGTTTTTATGAAAATTGCCGTTTTTGGTAAAAAGCAAAGGCTAACCCCTTTGGATTTTGTTCTGAAATTTTGATTTTTTTTTCTGAAATGCTTCAAAATTTAGGTATGACAAGATAACGCGTATCTGACAAAGAGAAGAAGCCTCATGGGCGAGAAAAATGAATTTACAGTGAGTTTCGATTCACGGGCCAGAAAAATGAATTTACGGCGAGTGTTGATGAAAATTGTCGTTTTTGGTACAAAAGCAAAGGCTAAGCCCTTTGGATTTTTTGGTGAAATTTTGTTTTTTTCTGAAATGCTTAAAAATTTAGTTATGACAATATAACACGGTATCTGACAAAAATTAGAATATTCACGGGTGAGAAAAATGAATTTACGATGAATTTTGATGAAAATTGCCGTTTTTGAGAAAAAGCAAAATTTTGGTATGACAATATAACGCGTATCTGACAAAGATAAGAAGCGTCGTGGGCGAGAAAAATTACGATGAGTTTTGATGAAACTTGTCATTTTTGGTAAAAAAAAACAAAGGCTAATCACTTTGGATTTTGTTCTGAAATTTTGATTTTTTTCCGAAATGCTTCAAAATTTAGGTATGACAAGATAACGCGTATATGACAAAGATAAGAAGCCTCATGGGCGAGAAAAATGAATTTACATTGAGTTTTGATTCACGGGCGAGAAAAATGAATTTACGGCGATTGTTGATGAAAATTGTCGTGTTTGGTACAAAAGCAAAGGCTAACCCCTTTGGATTTTTTGGTGAAATTTTGTTTTTTCTGAAATGCTTCAAAATTTAGGTATGACAATATAACACGGTATCTGACAAAAATAAGAAGATTCACGGGTGAGAAAAATGAATTTACGATGAATTTTGATGAAAATTGCCGTTTTTGAGAAAAAGCAAAAACTAACCCCTTAGGATTTTTGTGAAATTTTGATTTTTTCCGAAATGCTTCAAAATTTTGGTATGACAATATAACGCGTATCTGACAAAGATAAGAAGCGTCGCGGGCGAGAAAAATTCTGACGAGTTTTGATGGAACTTGTCATTTTTGGTAAAAAAAAACAAAGGCTAACCCCTTTGGATTTTGTTCTGAAATTTTGATTTTTTCCGAAATGCTTCAAAATTTAGGTATGACAAGATAACGCGTATCTGACAGAGATAAGAAGCCTCGTGGGCGAGAAAAATGAATTTACGACGACTTTTGATTCACGGGCGAGAAAAATGAATTTACTGCGAGTGTTGATAAAAATTGTCGTTTTTGGTAGAAAAGCAAAGGCTAACCCCTTTGGATTTTTTTGTGAAATTTTGATTTTTTTTCTGAAATGCTTTAAAATTTAGGTATGACTATATAACACGTAACTAAGAAAGATAAGAAGCTTCACGGGCGAGAAAAATGAATTTACGACGAATTTTGATGAAAATTGCCGTTTTTGAGAAAAATCAAAGGCTAACCCCTTTGGATTTTTGTGAAATTTTGATTTTTTCCGAAATGCTTAAAAATTTTGGTATGACAATATAACGCAAATCTGACAAAGATAAGAAGCTTCACAGGTGAGAAAAATGAATTTACAATGAGTTTTGATGGAACTTGTCGGTTTTGGTAAAAAACAAAGGCTAACCCCTTTGAATTTTTTGTGAAATTTTGATTTTTTTTCCGAAATGCTTCAAAATTTAGATATGACAACATAACATGTATCTGACAAAGATAAGAAGCTTCACGGGCGAGAAAAATGAATTTACGACGAGTTTTTATGAAAATTGCCATTTTTGGTAAAAAGCAAAGGCTAACCCCTTTGGATTTTGTTCTAAAATTTTGATTTTTTTCTAAAATGCTTCAAAATTTAGGTATGACAAGATAACGAGTATATGACAAAGATAAGAAGCCTCATGGGTGAGAAAAATGAATTTACAGTGAGTTTTGATTCACGGGCGAGAAAAATGAATTTACGGCGAGTGTGATGAAAATTGTTGTTTTTGGTAGAAAAGCAAAGGCTAACCCCTTTGGATTTTTTGGTGAAATTTTGTTTTTTTCTGAAATGCTTCAAAATTTAGGTATGACAATATAACACGTATCTGACAAAAATAAGAAGCTTCACGGGTGAGAAAAATGAATTTATGATGAATTTTGATGAAAATTGCCGTTTTTGAGAAAAAGCAAAGGCTAACCCCTTTGGATTTTTTGTGAAATTTTGATTTTTTCTGAAATGCTTCAAAATTTCGGTATGACAATATAACGCGTATCTAACAAAGATAAGAAGCATCACGGGCGAGAAAAATGAATTTACGACGAGTTTTTATGGAACTTGTCATTTTTGGTAAAAAAAACAAAGGCTAACCCCCTTTGGATTTTATGTGAAATTTTGATTTTTTCCGAAATGCTTCAAAATTTAGGTACAAAAATATAATGCGTATCTGACAAATATAAGAAGCTTCACGGGCAAGAAAAATGAATTTACGGCGAGTGTTGATGAAAATTGTCGTTTTTGGTAGAAAAGCAAAGGCTAACCCATGTAGATTTTGTGAAATTTTGATTTTTTTCCGAAATGCTTAAAAATTTGGTATGACAATATAATCCGTGTCTAACAAAGATAAGAAGCGCCACGGGCGAGAAAAATGAATTTACGACGAGTTTTGATGGAACTTGTCATTTTTGGTAAAAAAACAAAGGCTAACCCCTTTGGATTTTGTTCTGAAATTTTGATTTTTTTCCGAAATGCTTCAAAATTTAGGTATGACAAGATAACGCTTATCTGACAAAGATAAGAAGCTTCATGGGCGAGAAAAATGAATTTACATTGAGTTTTGATTCACGGGCGAGAAAAATGAATTCACAACAAGTGTTGATGAAAATTGTCGTTTTTGGTAGAAAAGCAATGGCTAACCCCTTTGGATTTTTTTGTGAAATTTTAATTTTTTTCCGAAATGCTTCAAAATTTAGGTATGATAATTTAACACGTAACTGACAAAGATAAGAAGCTTCACGGGCGAGAAGAATGAATTTACGATGAATTTTGATGAAAATTGCCGTTTTTGAGAAAAATCAAAGGCTAACCCCTTTGGATTTTTTGTGAAATTTTGATTTTTCCGAAATGCTTAAAAATTTTGCTATGACAATATAACGCAAATCTGACAAAGATAAGAAGCTTCACATGCGAGAAAAATGAATTTACGACGAGCTTTGATGGAACTTGTCGTTTTTGGTAAAAAAACAAAGGGTAACCCCTTTGGATTTTTTGTGAAATTTTGATTTTTTTCTGAAATGTTTCAAAATTTAGGTATGACAACATAACACGTATCTGGCAAAGATAAGAAGCTTCACAGGCGAGAAAAATGAATTTGCGACAAGTTTTGATGAAAATTGCCGTTTTTGGTAAAAAGCAAAGGCTAACCCCTTTGGATTTTGTTCTGAAATTTTGATTTTTTTCTGAAATGCTTCAAAATTTAGATATGAAAAGATAACACATATCTGACAAATATAAGAAGCCTCATGGGCGAGAAAAATGAATTTACATTGAGTTTTGATTCACGGGCGAGAAAAATGAATTTACTGCGAGTGTTGATGAAAATTGTCGTTTTTGGTAGAAAAGCAAAGGCTAGCCCCTTTGGATTTTTTTGTGAAATTTTGTTTTTTTCTGAAATGCTTCAAAATTTAGGTATGACAATATAACACGTATCTGACAAATATAAGAAGCTTCATGGGCGAGAAAAATGAATTTACGACGAGTTTTGATGGAACTTGTCATTTTTGGTAAAAAGCAAAGGCTAAACCCTTTGGATTTTGTTCTGAAATTTTGATTATTTTCTCAAATGCTTCAAAATTTAGGTATGACAAGATAACGCGTATCTGACAAAGATAAGAAGCCTCATGGGTAAGAAAAATGAATTTACATTGAGTTTTGATTCACGGGCGAGAAAAATTAATTACGGCGAGTGTTGATGAAAATTGTGGTTTTTGGTAGAAAAGCAAAGGCTAACCCCTTTGGATTTTTTGTGAAATTTTGATTTTTTTCCGAAATGCTTCAAAATTTAGGTATGACAACATAACACGTATCTGACAAAGATAAGAAGCTTCATGGGCGAGAAAAATGAATTTACGATAAGTTTTTATGAAAATTGCCGTTTTTGGTAAAAAGCAAAGGCTAACCCCTTTGGATTTTGTTCTGAAATTTTGATTTTTTTTCTGAAATGCTTCAAAATTTAGGTATGACAAGATAACGCGTATCTGACAAAGAGAAGAAGCCTCATGGGCGAGAAAAATGAATTTACAGTGAGTTTTGATTCACGGGCCAAAAAAATGAATTTACGGCGAGTGTTGATGAAAATTGTCGTTTTTGGTACAAAAGCAAAGGCTAAGCCCTTTGGATTTTTTGGTGAAATTTTGTTTTTTTCTGAAATGCTTCAAAATTTAGGTATGACAATATAACACGGTATCTGACAAAAATTAGAATATTCACGGGTGAGAAAAATGAATTTACGATGAATTTTGATGAAAATTGCCGTTTTTGAGAAAAAGCAAAATTTTGGTATGACAATATAACGCGTATCTGACAAAGATAAGAAGCGTCGTGGGCGAGAAAAATTACGATGAGTTTTGATGAAACTTGTCATTTTTGGTAAAAAAAAACAAAGGCTACTCACTTTGGATTTTGTTCTGAAATTTTGATTTTTTTCCGAAATGCTTCAAAATTTAGGTATGACAAGATAACGCGTATATGACAAAGATAAGAAGCCTCATGGGCGATAAAAATGAATTTACATTGAGTTTTGATTCACGGGCGAGAAAAATGAATTTACGGCGATTGTTGATGAAAATTGTCGTGTTTGGTACAAAAGCAAAGGCTAACCCCTTTGGATTTTTTGGTGAAATTTTGTTTTTTTCTGAAATGCTTCAAAATTTAGGTATGACAATATAACACGGTATCTGACAAAAATAAGAAGATTCACGGGTGAGAAAAATGAATTTACGATGAATTTTGATGAAAATTGCCGTTTTTGAGAAAAAGCAAAAACTAACCCCTTTGGATTTTTGTGAAATTTTGATTTTTTCCGAAATGCTTCAAAATTTTGGTATGACAATATAACGCGTATCTCACAAAGATAAGAAGCGTCGCGGGCGAGAAAAATTCTGACGAGTTTTGATGGAACTTGTCATTTTTGGTAAAAAAAAACAAAGGCTAACCCCTTTGGATTTTGTTCTGAAATTTTGATTTTTTCCGAAATGCTTCAAAATTTAGGTATGACAAAATAACGCGTATCTGACAGAGATAAGAAGCCTCATGGGCGAGAAAAATGAATTTACGACGACTTTTGATTCACGGGCGAGAAAAATGAATTTACTGCGAGTGTTGATAAAAATTGTCGTTTTTGGTAGAAAAGCAAAGGCTAACCCCTTTGGATTTTTTTGTGAAATTTTGATTTTTTTTCTGAAATGCTTAAAAATTTTGGTATGACAATATAACGCAAATCTGACAAAGATAAGAAGCTTCACAGGTGAGAAAAATGAATTTACAATGAGTTTTGATGGAACTTGTCGGTTTTGGTAAAAAAACAAAGGCTAACCCCTTTGGATTTTTTGTGAAATTTTGATTTTTTTTCCGAAATGCTTCAAAATTTAGATATGACAACATAACATGTATCTGACAAAGATAAGAAGCTTCACGGGCGAGAAAAATGAATTTACGACGAGTTTTTATGAAAATTGCCATTTTTGGTAAAAAGCAAAGGCTAACCCCTTTGGATTTTGTTCTGAAATTTTGATTTTTTTCCGAAATGCTTCAAAATTTAGGTATGACAAGATAACGCTTATCTGACAAAGATAAGAAGCTTCATGGGCGAGAAAAATGAATTTACATTGAGTTTTGATTCACGGGCGAGAAAAATGAATTCACAACAAGTGTTGATGAAAATTGTCGTTTTTGGTAGAAAAGCAATGGCTAACCCCTTTGGATTTTTTTGTGAAATTTTAATTTTTTTCCGAAATGCTTCAAAATTTAGGTATGATAATTTAACACGTAACTGACAAAGATAAGAAGCTTCACGGGCGAGAAGAATGAATTTACGATGAATTTTGATGAAAATTGCCGTTTTTGAGAAAAACCAAAGGCTAACCCCTTTGGATTTTTTGTGAAATTTTGATTTTTTCTGAAATGCTTCAAAATTTCGGTATGACAATATAACGCGTATCTAACAAAGATAAGAAGCATCACGGGCGAGAAAAATGAATTTACGACGAGTTTTGATGGAACTTGTCATTTTTGGTAAAAAAAACAAAGGCTAACCCCCTTTGGATTTTATGTGAAATTTTGATTTTTTCCGAAATGCTTCAAAATTTAGGTACAAAAATATAATGCGTATCTGACAAATATAAGAAGCTTCATGGGCAAGAAAAATGAATTTACGGCGAGTGTTGATGAAAATTGTCGTTTTTGGTAGAAAAGCAAAGGCTAACCCATGTAGATTTTGTGAAATTTTGATTTTTTTCCGAAATGCTTAAAAATTTGGTATGACAATATAATGCGTGTCTAACAAAGATAAGAAGCGCCACGGGCGAGAAAAATGAATTTACGACGAGTTTTGATGGAACTTGTCATTTTTTGTAAAAAAACAAAGGCTAACCCCTTTGGATTTTGTTCTGAAATTTTGATTTTTTTCCGAAATGCTTCAAAATTTAGGTATGACAAGATAACGCTTATCTGACAAAGATAAGAAGCTTCATGGGCGAGAAAAATGAATTTACATTGAGTTTTGATTCACGGGCGAGAAAAATGAATTCACAACAAGTGTTGATGAAAATTGTCGTTTTTGGTAGAAAAGCAATGGCTAACCCCTTTGGATTTTTTTGTGAAATTTTAATTTTTTTCTGAAATGCTTCAAAATTTAGGTATGATAATTTAACACGTAACTGACAAAGATAAGAAGCTTCACGGGCGAGAAGAATGAATTTACGATGAATTTTGATGAAAATTGCCGTTTTTGAGAAAAATCAAAGGCTAACCCCTTTGGATTTTTTGTGAAATTTTGATTTTTCCGAAATGCTTAAAAATTTTGCTATGACAATATAACGCAAATATGACAAAGATAAGAAGCTTCACATGCGAGAAAAATGAATTTACGACGAGCTTTGATGGAACTTGTCGTTTTTGGTAAAAAAACAAAGGGTAACCCCTTTGGATTTTTTGTGAAATTTTGATTTTTTTCTGAAATGTTTCAAAATTTAGGTATGACAACATAACACGTATCTGACAAAGATAAGAAGCTTCACAGGCGAGAAAAATGAATTTGCGACAAGTTTTGATGAAAATTGCCGTTTTTGGTAAAAAGCAAAGGCTAACCCCTTTGGATTTTGTTCTGAAATTTTGATTTTTTTCTGAAATGCTTCAAAATTTAGATATGAAAAGATAACACATATCTGACAAATATAAGAAGCCTCATGGGCGAGAAAAATGAATTTACATTGAGTTTTGATTCACGGGCGAGAAAAATGAATTTACTGAGAGTGTTGATGAAAATTGTCGTTTTTGGTAGAAAAGCAAAGGCTAACCCCTTTGGATTTTTTTGTGAAATTTTGTTTTTTTCTGAAATGCTTCAAAATTTAGGTATGACAATATAACACGTATCTGACAAATATAAGAAGCTTCATGGGCGAGAAAAATGAATTTACGACGAGTTTTGATGGAACTTGTCATTTTTGGTAAAAAGCAAAGGCTAAACCCTTTGGATTTTGTTCTGAAATTTTGATTATTTTCTCAAATGCTTCAAAATTTAGGTATGACAAGATAACGCGTATCTGACAAAGATAAGAAGCCTCATGGGTAAGAAAAATGAATTTACATTGAGTTTTGTTTCACAGGCGAGAAAATGAATTTACTGTGAGTGTTGATGAAAATTGTCGTTTTAGGTAGAAAACCAAAGGCTAACCCCTTTGGATTTTTTTGTGAAATTTTGATTTTTTTCCTGAAATACTTCAAAATTTAGGTATGACAAGATAACGTGTATGTGACAAAGACAAGAAGCCTCATGGGCGAGAAAAATGAATTTACATTGAGTTTTGATTCACGGGCGAGAAAAATGAATTTACGGCGAGTGTTGATGAAAATTGTTGTTTTTGGTAGAAAAGCAAAGGCTAACCCCTTCGGATTTTTTTGTATAATTTTGATTTTTTTCTGAAATGCTTCAAAATTTAGGTATGACTATATAACACGTAACTGACAAAGATAAGAAGCTTCACGGGCGAGAAAAATGAATTTACGATGAATTTTGATAAAAATTGCCGTTTTTGAAAAAAATCAAAGGCTAACCCCTTTGGATTTTTTGTGAAATTTTGATTTTTTCCGAGATGCTTAAAAATTTTTGTATGAAAATATAACACAAATCTGACAAAGATAAGAAGCTTCACAGGTGAGAAAAATGAATTTACGATGAGTTTTGATGGAACTTGTCGTTTTTGGTAAAAAACAAAGGCTAACCCCTTTGGATTTTTTGTGAAATTTTGATTTTTTTTCCAAAATGCTTCAAAATCTAGGTATGACAACATAACACGTATCTGACAAAGATAAGAAGCTTCACGGGCAAGAAAAATGAATTTACGATGAGTTTTTATGAAAATTGCCGTTTTTGGTAAAAAGCAAAGGCTAACCCCTTTGGATTTTGTTCTGAAATTTTGATTTTTTTTCTGAAATGCTTCAAAATTTAGGTATGACAAGATAACGCGTATCTGACAAAGAGAAGAAGCCTCATGGGCGAGAAAAATGAATTTACAGTGAGTTTTGATTCACGAGTGAGAAAAATGAATTTACGGCGAGTGTTGATGAAAATTGTCGTTTTTGGTACAAAAGCAAAGGCTAACCCCTTTGGATTTTTTGGTGAAATTTTGTTTTTTTTCTAAAATGCTTCAAAATTTAGGTATGACAATATAACACGGTATCTGACAAAAATTAGAATATTCACGGGTGAGAAAAATGAATTTACGATGAATTTTGATGAAAATTGCCGTTTTTGAGAAAAAGCAAAATTTTGGTATGACAATATAACGCGTATCTGACAAAGATAAGAAGCGTCACGGGCGAGAAAAATTACGATGAGTTTTGATGGAACTTGTCATTTTTGGTAAAAAAAACAAAGGCTAACCACTTTGGATTTTGTTTTGAAATTTTGATTTTTTTCCGAAATGCTTCAAAATTTAGGTATGACAAGATAACGCGTATCTGACAAAGATAAGAAGCCTCATGGGCGAGAAAAATGAATTTACATTGAGTTTTGATTCACGGGCGAGAAAAATGAATTTACGGCGAGTGTTGATGAAAATTGTCGTGTTTGGTACAAAAGCAAAGGCTAACCCCTTTGGATTTTTTGGTGAAATTTTGTTTTTTTTTCTGAAATGCTTCAAAATTTAGGTATGACAATATAACATGGTATCTGACAAAAATAAGAAGATTCACGGGTGAGAAAAATGAATTTACAATGAATTTTGATGAAAATTGCCGTTTTTGAGAAAAAGCAAAGGCTAACCCCTTTGGATTTTTTGTGAAATTTTGATTTTTCCGAAATGCTTCAAAATTTTGGTATGACAATATAACGAGTATCTGACAAAGATAAGAAGCATCACGGGCGAGAAAAATGAATTTACATTGAGTTTTTATTCACGGGCGAGAAAAATAAATTTACGACGAGTTTTGATGGAACTTGTCATTTTTGGTAAAAAAAACAATGCTAACCCCTTTGGATTTTGTTCTGAAATTTTGATTTTTTTTCTGAAATGCTTCAAAATTTCGATATGACAATATAACGCGTATCTGACAAAGATAAGAAGCATCACGGGCGAGAAAAATGAATTTACGACAAGTTTTGATGGAACTTGTCATTTTTGGTAAAAAAACAAAGGCTAACCCCTTTGGATTTTGTTCTGAAATTTTGATTTTTTTCTGAAATGTTTCAAAATTTAGGTATGACAAGATAACGCGTATCTGACAAAGATTAGAAGCCTCATGGGCGAGAAAACGAATTTACATTGAGTTTTGATTCACGGGCGAGAAAAATGAATTTACGGCGAGTGTTGATGAAAATTGTCGTTTTTGGTAGAAAAGCAAAGGCTAACCCCTTTGGATTTTTTTGTGAAATTTTGATTTTTTCTGAAATGCTTCAAAATTTAGGTATGACTATATAACACGTAACTGACAAAGATAAGAAGCTTCACGGGCGAGAAAAATGAATTTACGATGAATTTTGATGAAAACTGCCGTTTTTGAGAAAAATCAAAGGCTAACCCATTTGGATTTTTGTGAAATTTTGTTTTTTTCTGAAATGCTTAAAAATTTTGGTATGACAATATAACGCAAATCTGACAAAGATAAGAAGCTTCACAGGTGAGAAAAATGAATTTACAATGAGTTTTGATGGAACTTGTCGGTTTTGGTAAAAAAACAAAGGCTAACCCCTTTGGATTTTTTGTGAAATTATGATTTTCTTTCGAAATGCTTCAAAATTTAGGTATGACAACATAACACGTATCTGACAAAGATAAGAAGTTTCACGGGCGAGAAAAATGAATTTACGATGAGTTTTTATGAAGATTGCCGTTTTTGGTAAAAAGCAAAGGCTAACCCCTTTGGATTTTGTTCTGAAATTTTGATTTTTTTTCTAAAATGCTTCAAAATTTAGGTATGATAAGATAACGAGTATCTGACAAAGATAAGAAGCCTCATGGGTGAGAAAAATGAATTTATAGTGAGTTTTGATTCACGGGCGAGAAAAATGAATTTACGGCGAGTGTGATGAAAATTGTCGTTTTTGGTAGAAAAGCAAAGGCTAACCCATTTGGATTTTTTGGTGAAATTTTGTTTTTTTCTTAAATACTTCAAAATTTAGGTATGACAATATAACACGTATCTGACAAAAATAAGAAGCTTCACGGGTGAGAAAAATGAATTTACGATGAATTTTGATGAAAATTGCCATTTTTGAGAAAAAGCAAAGGCTAACCCCTTTGGATTTTTTGTGAAATTTTGATTTTTTCTGAAATGCTTCAAAATTTCGGTATGACAATATAACGCGTATCTGACAAAGATAAGAAGCATCACGGGCGAGAAAAATGAATTTACAACGAGTTTTGATGGAACTTGTCATTTTTGGTAAAAAACAAAGGCTAACCCCCTTTGGATTTTTTATGAAATTTTGATTTTTTCCGAAACGCTTCAAAATTTAGGTATGAAAATATAATGCGTATCTGACAAATATAAGAAGCTTCACGGGCAAGAAAAATGAATTTACGGCTAGTGTTGATGAAAATTGTCGTTTTTGGTAGAAAAGCAAAGGCTAACCCATGTAGATTTTGTGAAATTTTGATTTTTTCTGAAATGTTTAAAAATTTGGTATGACAATATAACGCGTATCTAACAAAGATAAGAAGCGCCACGGGCGAGAAAAATGAATTTACAATGAGTTTTGATGGAACTTGTCATTTTTGGTAAAAAAACAAAGGCTAACCCCTTTGGATTTTGTTCTGAAATTTTGATTTTTTTCCGAAATGCTTCTAAATTTAGGTATGACAAGATAACGCTTATCTGACAAAGATAGGAAGCTTCATGGGCGAGAAAAATGAATTTACATTGAGTTTTGATTCACGGGCGAGAAAAATGAATTCACAGCAATTGTTGATGAAAATTATCGTTTTTGGTAGAAAAGCAATGGCTAACCCCTTTGGATTTTTTTGTGAAATTTTGATTTTTTTTCTGAAATGCTTCAAAATTTAGGTATGACAATTTAACAGGTAACTGACAAATATAAGAAGCTTCACGGGCGAGAAGAATGAATTTACGATTAATTTTGATGAAAATTGCCGTTTTTGAGAAAAATCAAAGGCTAACCCCTTTGGATTTTTTGTGAAATTTTGATTTTTCCGAAATGCTTAAAAATTTTGCTATGACAATATAACGCAAATCTGACAAAGATAAGAAGCTTCACATGCGAGAAAAATGAATTTACGATGAGCTTTGATGGAACTTGTCGTTTTTGGTAAAAAAACAAAGGGTAACCCCTTTGGATTTTTTGTGAAATTTTGATTTTTTCTGAAATGTTTCAAAATTTAGGTATGACAACATAACACGTATCTGACAAAGATAAGAAGCTTCACGGGCGAGAAAAATGAATTTACGACTTTTTGATGAAAATTGCCGTTTTTGGTAAAAAGCAAAGGCTAACCCCTTTGGATTTTGTTCTGAAATTTTGATTTTTTTTTCTGAAATGCTTCAAAATTTAGATATGAAAAGATAACGCATATCTGACAAATATAAGAAGCCTCATGGGCGAGAAAAATGAATTTACATTGAGTTTTGATTCACGGGCGAGAAAAATGAATTTACTGCGAGTGTTGATGAAAATTGTCGTTTTTGGTAGAAAAGCAAAGGCTAACCCCTTTGGATTTTTTTGTGAAATTTTGATTTTTTTCTGAAATGCTTCAAAATTTAGGTATGATACTATAACACGTATCTGACAAATATAAGAAGCTTCATGGGCGAGAAAAATGAATTTACGACGAGTTTAGATGGAACTTGTCATTTTTGGTAAAAAGCAAAGGCTAACCCCTTTGGATTTTCTTCTGAAATTTTGATTTTTTTTTTCTGAAATGCATCAAAATTTAGGTATGACAACATAACGAGTATCTGACAAAGATAAGAAGCCTCATGGGCGAGAAAAATGAATTTACATTGAGTTTTGATTCACGGGCGAGAAAAATGAATTTACTGCGAGTGTTGATGAAAATTGTCGTTTTAGGTAGAAAAGCAAAGGCTAACCCCATTGGATTTTTTTGTGAAATTTTGATTTTTTTCCGAAATGCTTCAAAATTTAGGTATGACAAGATAACGCGTATCTGACAAAGATAAGAAGCCTCATGGGCGAGAAAAATGAATTTACATTGAGTTTTGATTCACGGGTGAGAAAAATGAATTTACGGCGAGTGTTGATGAAAATTGTCGTTTTTGGTAGAAAAGCAAAGGCTAACCCCTTCGGATTTTTTTTATTTTTGATTTTTTTCTGAAATGCTTCAAAATTTAGGTATGACTATATAACACGTAATTGACAAAAATAAGAAGCTTCACTGGCGAGAAAAATGAATTTACGACGAATTTTGATGAAAATTGCCGTTATTAAGAAAAATCAAAGGCTAACCCCTTTGGATTTTTGTGAAATTTTGATTTTTCCAAAATGCTTAAAAATTTTGGTATGACAATATAACGCAAATCTGACAAAGATAAGAAGCTTCACAGGTGAGAAAAATGAATTTACGATGAGTTTTGATGGAACTTGTCGTTTTTGGTAAAAAAACAAAGGCTAACCCCTTTGGATTTTTTGTGAAATTTTGATTTTTTTCCGAAATGCTTCAAAATTTAGCTATGACAACATAACATGTATCTAACAAAGATAAGAAGCTTCACGGGCGAGAAAAATGAATTTACGACAAGTTTTTATGAAAATTGCCGTTTTTGGTAAAAAGCAACGGCTTACCCCTTTGGATTTTGTTCTGAAATTTTGATTTTTTTCTGAAATGCTTCAAAATTTAGGTATGACAAGATAACGAGTATCTGATAGAGATAAGAAGCCCCATGGGTGAGAAAAATGAATTTACAGTGAGTTTTGATTCACGGCCGAGAAAAATGAATTTACGGCGAGTGTTGATGAAAATTGTCGTTTTTGGTAGAAAAGCAAAGGCTAACCCAATTGGATTTTTTGGTGAAATTTTGTTTTTTTTTTCTGAAATGCTTCAAAATTTAGGTATGACAATATAACACGTATCTGACAAAAATAAGAAGCTTCACGGGTGAGAAAAATGAATTTACGATGAATTTTGATGAAAATTGCCGTTTTTGAGAAAAAACAACGGCTACCCCCTTTGGATTTTTTGTGAAATTTTGATTTTTTCTGAAATGCTTCAAAATTTTGGTATGACAATATAACGCGTATCTGACAAAGATAAGAAGCATCACGGGCGAGAAAAATGAATTTACGATGAGTTTTGATGGAACTTGTCATTTTTGGTAAAAAAAAAACAAAGGCTAACCCCCTTTGGATTTTTTGTGAAATTTTGATTTTTTTCCGAAATGCTTCAAAATTTAGGTATGAAAATATAACGCGTATCTGACAAATATAAGAAGCTTCACGGGCAAGAAAAATGAATTTACGGCGAGTGTTGATGAAAATTGTCATTTTTGGTAGAAAAGCAAAGGTTAACACATTTGGATTTTTTGTGAAATTTTGATTTTTTTCCGAAATGCTTAAAAATTTTGGTATGACAATATAACGCGTATGTAACATAGATAAGAAGCGCCACGGGCGAGAAAAATGAATTTACGACGAGTTTTGTTGGAACTTGACATTTTTGGTAAAAAAACAAAGGCTAACCCCTTTGGATTTTGTTCTGAAATTTTGATTTTTTTCCGAAATGCTTCAAAATTTAGGTATGACAAGATAACGCTTATCTGACAAAGATAAGAAGCTTCATGGGCGAGAAAAATGAATTTACATTGAGTTTTGATTCACGGGTGAGAAAAATAAATGTACAGCAAGTGTTGATGAAAATTGTCGTTTTTGGTAGAAAAGCAAAGGCTGACCCCTTTGGATTTTTTTGTGAAATTTTGATTTTTTTTCGAAATGCTTCAAAATTTAGGTATGACAATATAACACGTAACTGACAAAGATAAGAAGCTTCACGGGCGAGAAGAATGAATTTACGACGAATTTTGATGAAAATTGCCGTTTTTGAGAAAAATCAAAGGCTAACCCCTTTGGATTTTTTGTGAAATTTTGTTTTTTTCCGAAATGCTTAGAAAATTTGGTATGACAATATAATGCAAATCTGACAAAGATAAGAAGCTTCACATGCGAGAAAAATGAATTTACGACGAGCTTTGATGGAACTTGTCATTTTTGGTAAAAAAAACAAAGGTTAACCCTTTTGGATTTTTTGTGAAATTTTGATTTTTTTCTGAAATGTTTCAAAATTTAGCTATGACAACATAACACGTATCTGACAAAGATAAGAAGCTTCACGGGCGAGAAAAATGTATTTACGATGAGTTTTGATGAAAATTGCCGTTTTTGGTAAAAAGCAAAGGCTAACCCCTTTGGATTTTGTTCTGAAATTTTGATTTTTTTCTGAAATGCTTCAAAATTTAGGTATGACAAGATAACGAGTATCTGATAGAGATAAGAAGCCCCATGGGTGAGAAAAATGAATTTACAGTGAGTTTTGATTCACGGCCGAGAAAAATGAATTTACGGCGAGTGTTGATGAAAATTGTCGTTTTTGGTAGAAAAGCAAAGGCTAACCCAATTGGATTTTTTGGTGAAATTTTGTTTTTTTTTCTGAAATGCTTCAAAATTTATGTATGACAATATAACACGTATCTGACAAAAATAAGAAGCTTCACGGGTGAGAAAAATGAATTTACGATGAATTTTGATGAAAATTGCCGTTTTTGAGAAAAAACAACGGCTAACCCCTTTGGATTTTTTGTGAAATTTTGATTTTTTCTGAAATGCTTCAAAATTTTGGTATGACAATATAACGCGTATCTGACAAAGATAAGAAGCATCACGGGCGAGAAAAATGAATTTACGACGAGTTTTGATGGAACTTGTCATTTTTGGTAAAAAAAACAAAGGCTAACCCCCTTTGGATTTTTTGTGAAATTTTGATTTTTTTCCGAAATGCTTCAAAATTTAGGTATGAAAATATAACGCGTATCTGACAATATAAGAAGCTTCACGGGCAAGAAAAATGAATTTACGGCGAGTGTTGATGAAAATTGTCATTTTTGGTAGAAAAGCAAAGGTTAACACATTTGGATTTTTTGTGAAATTTTGATTTTTTTTCCGAAATGCTTAAAATTTTGGTATGACAATATAACGCGTATGTAACATAGATAAGAAGCGCCACGGGCGAGAAAAATGAATTTACGACGAGTTTTTGTTGGAACTTGACATTTTTGGTAAAAAAACAAAGGCTAACCCCTTTGGATTTTGTTCTGAAATTTTGATTTTTTTTCCGAAATGCTTCAAAATTTAGGTATGACAAGATAACGCTTATCTGACAAAGATAAGAAGCTTCATGGGCGAGAAAAATGAATTTACATTGAGTTTTGATTCACGGGTGAGAAAAATAAATGTACAGCAAGTGTTGATGAAAATTGTCGTTTTTGGTAGAAAAGCAAAGGCTGACCCCTTTGGATTTTTTTGTGAAATTTTGATTTTTTTTCGAAATGCTTCAAAATTTAGGTATGACGATATAACACGTAACTGACAAAGATAAGAGCTTCACGGGCGAGAAGAATGAATTTACGACGAATTTTGATGAAAATTGCCGTTTTTGAGAAAAATCAAAGGCTAACCCCTTTGGATTTTTTGTGAAATTTTGTTTTTTTTCCGAAATGCTTAGAAAATTTGGTATGACAATATAATGCAAATCTGACAAAGATAAGAAGCTTCACATGCGAGAAAAATGAATTTACGACGAGCTTTGATGGAACTTGTCATTTTTGGTAAAAAAAACAAAGGTTAACCCTTTTGGATTTTTTGTGAAATTTTGATTTTTTTCTGAAATGTTTTCAAAATTTAGCTATGACAACATAACACGTATCTGACAAAGATAAGAAGCCTTCAACGGGCGAGAAAAATGTATTTACGATGAGTTTTGATGAAAATTGCCGTTTTTGGTAAAAAGCAAAGGCTAACCCCTTTGGATTTTGTTACTGAAATTTTGATTTTTTCTGAAATGCTTCAAAATTTAGATACGAAAAGATAACGCATATCTGACAAAGATAAGAAGCCTCATGGGCAAGAAAAATGAATTTACAGTGAGTTTTGATTCACGGGCGGGAAAAATGAATTTACGGCGAGTGTTGATGAAAATTGTCGTTTTTGGTAGAAAGCCAAGGCTAACCCCTTTGGATTTTTTGGTGAAATTTTGTTTTTTTTGAAATGCTTCAAAATTTAGGTATGGCAATATAACACGTATCTGACAAATATAAGAAGCTTCATGGGCGAGAAAAATGAATTTACGAAGAGTTTTGATGGAACTTGTCATTTTTGGTAAAAAGCAAAGGCTAACCCCTTTGGATTTTGTTCTGAAATTTTAATTTTTTTCTGAAATGCTTAAAAATTTAGGTATGACAAGATAACGCATATCTGACAAAGATAAGAAGCCTCATGGGCGAGAAAAATGAATTTACATTGAGTTAATTCACGGGCGAGAAAAATGAATTTACTGCGAGTGTTGATGAAAATTGTCATTTTAGGTAGAAAAACAAAGGCTAACCCCTTTGGATTTTGTTCTGAAATTTTGATTTTTTTCCAAAATGCTTCAAAATTTAGGTATGACAAGATAACTCGTATCTGACAAAGATAAGAAGCCTCATGGGCGAGAAAAATTAATTTACATTGAGTTTTGATTCACGGGCGAGAAAAACGAATTTACGGCGAGTGTTGATGAAAATTGTCGTTTTTGGTAGAAAAGCAAAGGCTAACCCCTTTGGATTTTTTTATGAAATTTTGATTTTTTCTGAAATGCTTCAAAATTTAGGTATGACTATATAACACGTAACTGACAAAGATAAGAAGCTTCACGGGCGAGAAAAATGAATTTACAACGAATTTTGATGAAAATTGCCGTTTTTGAGAAAAATCAAAGGCTAACCCCTTTGGATTTTTGTGAAATTTTGATTTTTTCCGAAATTCTTAAAAATTTTGGTATGATAATATAACGCAAATCTTACAAAGATAAGAAGCTTCACAGGTGAGAAAAATGAAATTACGATGAGTTTTGATGGAACTTGTCGTTTTGGTAAAAAAACAAAGGCTAACCCCTTTGGATTTTTTGTTAAATTTTGATTTTTTTCCGAAATGCTTCAAAATTTAGGTATGACAACATAACACGTATCTGACAAAGATAAGAAGCTTCACGAGCGAGAAAAATGAATTTACGACGAGTTTTTATGAAAATTGCCGTTTTTTGGTAAAAAGCAAAGGCTAACCCCTTTGGATTTTGTTCTGAAATTTTGATTTTTTTTTTCTGAAATGCTCCAAAATTTAGGTATTGACAAGATAACGAGTATCTGACAAAGATAAGAAGCCTCATGGGTGAGAAAAATGAATTTACAGTTGAGTTTTGATTCACTGGGCGAGAAAAATGAATTTACAGCAAGTGTTGATGAAAATTGTCGTTTTTGGTAGAAAAAGCAAAGGCTAACCCATTTGGATTTTTTGGTGAAATTTTGTTTTTTCTTAAATACTTCAAAATTTAGGTATGACAATATAACACGTATCTTGACAAAAATAAGAAGCTTCACGGGTGAGAAAAAATGAATTTACGATGAATTTTGATGAAAATTGCCATTTTTGAGAAAAAGCAAAGGCTAACCCCTTTGGATTTTTTGTGAAATTTTGATTTTTTCTGAAATGCTTCAAAATTTCGGTATGACAATATAACGCGTATCTGACAAAGATAAGAAGCATCACGGGCGAGAAAAACGAATTTACGACGAGTTTTGATGAAACTTGTCATTTTTTGTAAAAAAAACAAAGGCTAACCCCCTTTGGATTTTGTGTGAAATTTTGATTTTTTCTGAAATGCTTCAAAATTTAGGTATGAAAATATAACGCGTATCTGACAAATATAACAAGCTTCACGGGCAAGAAAAATGAATTTACGGCGGAGTGTTGATGAAAAATTGTCGTTTTTGGTAGAAAAGCAAAGGCTAACCCATTTGGATTTTTTGTGAAATTTTGATTTTTTTCCGAAATGCTTAAAAATTTTGGTATGACAATATAACGCGTATCTAACAAAGATAAGAAGCGCCACGGGCGAGAAAATGAATTTACGATGAGTTTTGATGGAACTTGTCATTTTTGGTAAAAAACAAAGGCTAACCCCTTTGGATTTTGTTCTGAAATTTTGATTTTTTTTCCGAAATGCTTCAAAATTTTAGGTATGACAAGATAACGCTTATCTGACAAAGAAAGAAGCTTCATGGGCGAGAAAAATGAATTTACATTTGAGTTTTGATTCACGGGCTGAGAAAAATGAATTTACAGCAAGTGTTGATGAAAATTGTCGTTTTTGGTAGAAAAGCAAAGGCTAACCCCTTTGGATTTTTTTTTGTGAAATTTTAATTTTTTTCCGAATGCTTCGAAATTTAGGTATGACAATATAACACGTAACTGACAAAGATAAGAAGCTTCACGGGCGAGAAGAATGAATTTACGATGAATTTTGATGAAAATTGCCGTTTTTTGAAAAAAATCAAAGGCTAACCCCTTTGGATTTTTTGTGAAATTTTTGATTTTTTCCGAAATGCTTAAAAATTTTAGTGTGACAATATAACGCAAATATGACAAAAGATAAGAAGCTTCACATGCAAGAAAAATGAATTTACGACGAGCTTTGATGGAACTTGTCGTTTTTGGTAAAAAAACAAGGGTAACCCCTTTTGATTTTTTTGTGAAATTTTGATTTTTCTGAAATGTTTCAAAATTTTGGTGTGACAACATAACACGTATCTGACAAAGATAAGAAGCTTCACGGGCGAGAAAAATGTATTTACGACGAGTTTTTGATGAAAATTGCCCCTTTTTGGTAAAAAGCAAAGGCTAACCCCTTTGGATTTTGTTCTGAAATTTTGATTTTTCTGAAATGCTTCAAAATTTAGGTATGACAAGATAACGCATATCTGACAAAGATAAGAAGCCTCATGGGCGAGAAAAATGAATTTACAGTGAGTTTTGATTCACGGGCGGGAAAAAATGAATATTACGGCGAGAGTGTTGATGAAATTGCCCTCGTTTTTTGGTAGAAAAGCAAAGGCTAACCCCCATTGGATTTTTTGGTGAAATTTTGTTTTTTTTCTGAAATGCTTCAAAATTTAGGTATCAAAAGATAACGCATATCTGACAAAGATAAGAAGCCTCATGGGCGAGAAATATGAATTTACAGTGAGTTTTGATTCACGGGCGGGAAAAATGAATTTACGGCGAGTGTTGATGAAAATTTAGGTATGACAATATAACACGTATCTAACAAATATAAGAAGCTTCATGGGTGAGAAAAATGAATTTACGACGAGTTTTAATGGAACTTATCATTTTTGGTAAAAAGCAAAGGCTAACCCCTTTGGATTTTGTTCTGAAATTTTGATTTTTTTCCGAAATGCTTCAAAATTTAGGTATGACAAGATAACGCTTATCTGACAAAGATAAGAATCTTCATGGGCGAGAAAAATGAATTTACATTGAGTTTTGATTCACGGACGAGAAAAATGAATTTACGGCGAGTGTTGATGAAAATTGTCGTTTTAGGTAGAAAAGCAAAGGCTAACCCCTTTGGATTTTTTTGTGAAATTTTGATTTTTTTTCCGAAATGCTTCAAAATTTAGATATGACAATAAAACACGTAACTGACAAAGATAAGAAACTTCACGGGCGAGAAAAACGAATTTACGACGAATTTTGATGAAAATTGCCGTTTTTGAGAAAAATCAAAGGCTAACCCCTTTGGATTTTTTGTGAAAATTTGATTTTTTTTCCGAAATGCTTAAAAATTTTGGTACGACAATATAACGCAAATCTGACAAAGATAAGAAGCTTCACAGGCGAGAAAAATGAATTTACGACGAGTTTTGATAGAACTTGTCGTTTTTGTTAAAAAAACAAAGGCTAACCCCTTTGGATTTTTTGTGAAATTTTGATTTTTTTTCCGAAATGCTTCAAAATTTAGGTATGACAACATAACACGTATCTGACAAAGCTAAGAAGCTTCACGGGCGAGAAAAATGAATTTATGACGAGTTTTGATGAAAATTGCCGTTTTTGGTAAAAAGCAAAGGCTAACCCCTTTGGATTTTGTTCTGAAATTTTGATTTTTTTCTTAAATGCTTCAAAATTTAGGTATGACAAGATAACGTGTATCTAACAAAGATAAGAAGCCTCATGGGCGAGAAAAATGAATTTACAGTGAGTTTTGATTCACGTGCGAGAAAAATGAATTTACGGCGAGTGTTGATGAAAATTGTTGTTTTTGGTAGAAAGGCAAAGGCTAACCCCTATGGATTTTTTGGTAGAAAATTGTCGTTTTTTCTGAAATGCTTCAAAATTTAGGTATGACTATATAACACATAACTGACAAAGATAAGAAGCTTCACGGGCGAGAAAAATAAATTTACGACGAATTTTGATGAAAATTGCTGTTTTTAAAAAAAATCAAAGGCTAACCCCTTTGGATTTTTTGTGAAATTTTGATTTTTCCAAAATGCTTCAAAATTTTGGTATGAGAATATAACGCGTATCTGACAAAGATAAGAAGCATCACGGGCGAGAAAAATGAATTTACGGCGAGTGTTGATGAAAATTGTCGTTTTTGGTAGAAAAGCAAATGCTAACCCCTTTGGATTTTTTGGTCAAATTTTGTTTTTTTCTGAAATGCTTCAAAATTTAGGTATGACAATATAACACGTATCTGACAAATATAAGAAGCTTCATGGGCGAGAAAAATGAATTTACGACGAGTTTTAATGGAACTTATCATTTTTGGTAAAAAGCAAAGGCTAACCCCTTTGGATTTTGTTCTGAAATTTTGATTTTTTTTTGAAATGCTTCAAAATTTAGGTATGACAAGATAACGAGAATCTGACAAAGATAAGAAGCCTCATGGGCGAGAAAAATGAATTTACATTGAGTTTTGATTCACGGGCAAGAAAAATGAATTTACGGCGAGTGTTGATGAAAATTGTCGTTTTTGGTAGAAAAGCAAACGCTAACCCCTTTGGATTTTTTGGTCAAATTTTGTTTTTTCTGAAATGCTTCAAAATTTAGGTATGACAATATAACACGTATCTGACAAATATAAGAAGCTTCATGGGCGAGAAAAATGAATTTACGACGAGTTTTAATGGAACTTATCATTTTTGGTAAAAAGCAAAGGCTAACCCCTTTGGATTTTGTTCTGAAATTTTGATTTTTTTTTGAAATGCTTCAAAATTTAGGTATGACAAGATAACGCGTATCTGACAAAGATAAGAAGCCTCATGGGCGAGAAAAATGAATTTACATTGAGTTTTGATTCACGGGCAAGAAAAATGAATTTACGGCGAGTGTTGATGAAAATTGTCGTTTTAGGTAAAAAAGCAAAGGCTAACCCCTTTGGATTTTTTTGTGAAATTTTGATTTTTTTCCGAAATGCTTCAAAATTTTGGTATGACAATAAAACACGTAACTGACAAAGATAAGAAACTTCACGGGCGAGAAAAATGAATTTACAACAAATTTTGATGAAAATTGCCGTTTTTAAGAAAAATCAAAGGCTAACCCCTTGGGATTTTTTGTGAAATTTTGATTTTTTCGGAAATGCTTAAAATTTTTGGTATGATAATATAACGCGTATCTGACAAAGATAAGAAGCATCATGGGCTAGAAAAATGAATTTACGACGAGTTTTGATTGAACTTGTCATTTTTGGTAAAAAACAAAGGCTAACCCACTTTGGATTTTTTGTGAAATTTTGATTTTTTTCTGAAATGCTTCAAATTTTAGGTATGAAAATATAACGCGTATCTGACAAATATAAGAAGCTTCACGGGCAAAAAAAAATGAATTTACGGCGAGTGTTGATGAAAATTGTCGTTTTTGGTAGAAAAGCAAAGGCTAACCCCTTTGGATTTTTTGTGAAATTTTGATTTTTTCTGAAATGCTTCAAAATTTCGGTCTGACAATATAACGCGTATCTAACAAAGATAAGAAGCGCCACAGGCGAGAAAAATAAATTTACGACGTGTTTTGATGGAACTTGTCATTTTTGGTAAAAAAACAAAGGCTAACCCCTTTGGATTTTATTCTGAAATTTTGATTTTTTTTCCGAAATGCTTCAAAATTTAGGTATGACAAGATAACGCTTATCTGATAAAGATAATAGCTTCATGGGCGAGAAAAATGAATTTACATTGAGTTTTGATTCACGGGCGAGAAAAATGAATTTACAGCAAGTGTTGATGAAAATTGTCGTTTTTGGTAGAAAAGCAAAGGCTAACCCATCGGATTTTTTTGTGAAATTTTGATTTTTTTTCCGAAATGCTTCAAAATTTAGGTATGACAATATAACACGTAACTGACAAAGATAAGAAGCTTCACGGGCGAGAAGAATGAATTTACGACGAATTTTGATGAAAATTGCCGTTTTTGAGAAAAATCAAAGGCTAACCCCTTTGGATTTTTTGTGAAATTTTGATTTTTTCTGAAATGCTTAAAAATTTTGGTATGACAATATAACGCAAAGCTGACAAAGATAACTAGCTTCACATGCAAGAAAAATGAATTTACGACGAGCTTTGATGGAAATTGTCATTTTTGGTAAAAAAACAAAGGGTAACCCCTTTGGATTTTTTGTGAAACTTTGATTTTTTCTTAAATGTTTCAAAATTTAGGTATGACAACATAACACGTATCTGACAAAGATAAGAAGCTTCACGGGCGAGAAAAATGTATTTATGACGAGTTTTGATGAAAATTGCCATTTTTGGTAAAAAGCAAAGGCTAACCCCTTTGGATTTTGTTCTGAAATTTTGATTTTTTCTGAAATGCTTCAAAATTTAGATATGAAAAGATAACGCATATCTGACAAAGATAAGAAGCCTCATGGGTGAGAAAAATGAATTTACAGTGAGTTTTGATTCACGGGCGGGAAAAATGAATTTACGGCGAGTGTTGATGAAAATTGTCGGCGAGGAAAAATGAATTTACGACGAGTTCTGATGGAACTTGTCATTTTTTGTAAAAAAACAAAGGCTAAACCCCTTTGGATTTTGTTCTGAAATTTTGATTTTTTTCCGAAATGCTTCAAAATTTAGGTATGACAAGATAACGCTTATCTGACAAAGATAAAAAGCTTCATGGGTGAGAAAAATGAATTTACATTGAGTTTTGATTCCACAGGCCGAGAAAAATGAATTTACTGCGAGTGTTGATGAAAATTGTCGTTTTAGGTAGAAAAACAAAGGCTAACCCCTTTGGATTTTGTTCTGAAATTTTGATTTTTCCGAAATACTTAAAAATTTTGGTATGACAATATAACGCAAATATGACAAAGATAAGAAGCTTCACATGCGAGAAAAATGAATTTACGACGAGCTTTGATGGAACTTGTCGTTTTTGGTAAAAAAAACAAAGGGTAACCCCTTTGGATTTTTTTGTGAAATTTTGATTTTTTTTCTGAAATGTTTCAAAATTTAGGTATGACAACATAACACGTATCTGACAAAGATAAGAAGCTTCACAGGCGAAAAAAATGTATTTACGATGAGTTTTGATGAAAATTGCCTTTTTGGTAAAAAGCAAAGGCTAACCCCTTTGGATTTTGTTCTGAAATTTTGATTTTTTTTGAAATGCTTCAAAATTTAGGTATGACAAGATAACGCGTATCTGACAAAGATAAGAAGCCTCATGGCGAGAAAAATGAATTTACATTGCGTTTTGATTCACGGGGCAAGAAAAATGAATTTACCGGCGAGTGTTGATGAAAATTGTCGTTTTAGGTAGAAAAGCAAAGGCTAACCCCTTTGGATTTTTTGTGAAATTTTGAATTTTTTCCGAAATGCTTCAAAATTTTGGTATGACAATAAAACTCGTAACTGACAAAGATAAGAAACTTCACGGGCGGAGAAAAATGAATTTACAACAAATTTTGATGAAAATTGCCGTTTTTAAGAAAAATCAAAGGCTAACCCCTTGGGATTTTTTTGTGAAATTTTTGATTTTTTCCGAAATGCTTAAAATTTTGGTATGATAATATAACGCGTATCTGACAAAGATAAGAAGCATCTGGGCTAGAAAATGAATTTACGACGAGTTTTGATTGAACTTGTCATTTTTGGTAAAAAACAAAGGCTAACCCCCTTTGGATTTTTTGTAAAAATTTTGATTTTTTTCTGAAATGCTTCAAATTTTAGGTATGAAAATATAACGCGTATCTGACAAATATAAGAAGCTTCACAGGCAAAAAAAAAATGAATTTACGGCGAGTGTTGATGAAAATTGTCGTTTTTGGTAGAAAAGCAAAGGCTAACCCCTTTGGATTTTTTGTGAAATTTTGTTTTTTTCTGAAATGCTTCAAAATTTCGGTATGACAATATAACGCGTATCTAACAAAGATAAGAAGCGCCACAGGCGAGAAAAATAAATTTACGACGAGTTTTGATGGAACTTGTCATTTTTGGTAAAAAAACAAAGGCTAACCCCTTTGGATTTTATTCTGAAATTTTGATTTTTTTTCCGAAATGCTTCAAAATTTAGGTATGACAAGATAACGCTTATCTGATAAAGATAATAGCTTCATGGGCGAGAAAAATGAATTTACATTGAGTTTTGATTCACGGGCGAGAAAAATGAATTTACAGCAAGTGTTGATGAAAATTGTCGTTTTTGGTAGAAAAGCAAAGTCTAACCCCTTCGAATTTTTTTGTGAAATTTTGATTTTTTTTCCGAAATGCTTCAAAATTTAGGTATGACAATATAACACGTAACTGACAAAGATAAGAAGCTTCACGGGCGAGAAGAATGAATTTACGACGAATTTTGATGAAAATTGCCGTTTTTGAGAAAAATCAAAGGCTAACCCCTTTGGATTTTTTGTGAAATTTTGATTTTTTCTGAAATGCTTAAAAATTTTGGTATGACAATATAACGCAAAGCTGACAAAGATAACTAGCTTCACATGCAAGAAAAATGAATTTACGACGAGCTTTGATGGAAATTGTCATTTTTGGTAAAAAAACAAAGGGTAACCCCTTTGGATTTTTTGTGAAACTTTGATTTTTTTCTGAAATGTTTCAAAATTTAGGTATGACAACATAACACGTATCTGACAAAGATAAGAAGCTTCACGGGCGAGAAAAATGTATTTACGACGAGTTTTGATGAAAATTGCCGTTTTTGGTAAAAAGCAAAGGCTAACCCCTTTGGATTTTGTTCTGAAATTTTGATTTTTTCTGAAATGCTTCAAAATTTAGATATGAAAAGATAACGCATATCTTACAAAGATAAGAAGCCTCATGGGTGAGAAAAATGAATTTACAGTGAGTTTTGATTCACGGGCGGGAAAAATAAATTTACGGCGAGTGTTGATGAAAATTGTCGGCGAGAAAAATGAATTTACGACGAGTTCTAATGGAACTTGTCATTTTTGGTAAAAAAAACAAAGGCTAACCCCTTTGGATTTTGTTCTGAAATTTTGATTTTTTTCCGAAATGCTTCAAAATTTAGATATGACAAGATAACGCTTATCTGACAAAGATAAGAAGCTTCATGGGTGAGAAAAATGAATTTACATTGAGTTTTGATTCACGGGCGAGAAAAATGAATTTACTGCGAGTGTTGATGAAAATTGTCGTTTTAGGTAGAAAAACAAAGGCTAACCCCTTTGGATTTTGTTCTGAACTTTTGATTTTTCCGAAATGCTTAAAATTTTTGGTATGATAATATAACGCAAATATGACAAAGATAAGAAGCTTCACATGCGAGAAAAATGAATTTACGACGAGCTTTGATGGAACTTGTCGTTTTTGGTAAAAAAACAAAGGGTAACCCCTTTGGATTTTTTTGTGAAATTTTGATTTTTTTCTGAAATGTTTCAAAATTTAGGTATGACAACATAACACGTATCTGACAAAGATAAGAAGCTTCACAGGCGAGAAAAATGTATTTACGACGAGTTTTGATGAAAATTGCCTTTTTGGTAAAAAGCAAAGGCTAACCCCTTTGGATTTTGTTCTGAAATTTTGATTTTTTTCTGAAATGCTTCAAAATTTAGATATGAAAAGATAACGCATATCTGACAAAGATAAGAAGCCTCATAGGCGAGAAAAATGAATTTACAGTGAGTTTTGATTCACGGGCGGGAAAAATGAATTTACGGCGAGTGTTGATGAAAATTTAGGTATGACAATATAACACGTATCTGAAAAATATAAGAAGCTTCATGGCGAGAAAAATGAATTTACGACGAGTTTTAATGGAACTTATCATTTTTGGTAAAAAGCAAAGGCTAACCCCTTTGGATTTTGTTCTGAAATTTTGATTTTTTTCCGAAATGCTTCAAAATTTAGGTATGACAAGATAACGCTTATCTGACAAAGATAAGAAGCTTCATGGGCGAGAAAAATGAATTTACATTGAGTTTTGATTCACGAGCGAGAAAAATGAATTTACTGCGAGTGTTGATGAAAATTGTCGTTTTAGGTACAAAAACAAAGGCTAACCCCTTTGGATTTTGTTCTGAAATTTTGATTTTTTTCTGAAATGCTTCAAAATTTAGGTATGACAAGATAACGCGTATCTGACAAAGATAAGAAGCCTAATGGGTGAGAAAAATGAATTTACATTGAGTTTTTCACGGGCGCGAAAAATGAATTTACGACGAGTGTTGATGAAAATTGTCGTTTTTGGTAGAAAAGCAAAGGCTAACCCCTTTGGATTATTTTGTGAAATTTTGAATTTTTTCTGAAATGCTTCAAAATTTTGGTATGACAATAAAACACGTAACTGACAAAGATAAGAAACTTCACGGGCGAGAAAAATGAATTTACAACAAATTTTGATGAAAATTGCCGTTTTTAAGAAAAATCAGAGGCTAACCCCTTGGGATTTTTTGTGAAATTTTGATTTTTTCTGAAATGCTTAAAAATTTTGGTATGATAATATAACGCGTATCTGACAAAGATAAGAAGCATCATGGGCTAGAAAAATGAATTTACGACGAGTTTTGATTGAACTTGTCATTTTTGGTAAAAAACAAAGGCTAACCCCCTTTGGATTTTTTGTGAAATTTTGTTTTTTTTTCTGAAATGCTTCAAATTTTAGGTATGAAAATATAACGCGTATATGACAAATATAAGAAGCTTCACGGGCAAAAAAAATGAATTTACGGCGAGTGTTGATGAAAATTGTCGTTTTTGGTAGAAAAGCAAAGGCTAACCCCTTTGGATTATTTTGTGAAATTTTGAATTTTTTCCGAAATGCTTCAAAATTTTGGTATGACAATAAAACACGTAACTGACAAAGATAAGAAACTTCACGGGCGAGAAAAATGAATTTACAACAAATTTTTGATGAAAATTGCCGTTTTTAAGAAAAATCAAAGGCTAACCCCTTGGGATTTTTTGTGAAATTTTGATTTTTTCTGAAATGCTTAAAAATTTTGGTATGATAATCTAACGCGTATCTGACAAAGATAAGAAGCATCATGGGCTAGAAAAATGAATTTACGACGAGTTTTGATTGAACTTGTCATTTTTGGTAAAAAACAAAGGCTAACCCCCTTTGGATTTTTTGTGAAATTTTGTTTTTTTTCTGAAATGCTTCAAATTTTAGGTATGAAAATATAACGCGTATCTGACAAATATAAGAAGCTTCACGGGCAAAAAAAATGAATTTACGGCGAGTGTTGATGAAAATTGTCGTTTTTGGTAGAAAAGCAAAGGCTAACACCTTTGGATTTTTTGTGAAATTTTAATTTTTTCTGAAATGCTTCAAAATTTCGGTATGACAATATAACGCGTATCTAACAAAGATAAGAAGCGTCACAGGCGAGAAAAATAAATTTACGACGAGTTTTGATGGAACTTGTCATTTTTGGTAAAAAAACAAAGGCTAACCCCTTTGGATTTTGTTCTGAAATTTTGATTTTTTTCCCGAAATGCTTCAAAATTTAGGTATGACAAGATAACGCTTATCTGACAAAGATAAGAAGCTTCATGGGCGAGAAAAATGATTTTACATTGAGTTTTGATTCACGGGCGAGAAAAATAAATTTACAACAAGTGTTGATGAAAATTGTCGTTTTTGGTAGAAAAGCAAAGGCTAACACCTTTGGATTTTTTGTGAAATTTTGATTTTTTTTCCGAAATGCTTCAAAATTTAGGTATGACAATATAACACGTAACTGACAAAGATAAGAAGCTTCACGGGCGAGAAGAATGAATTTACGACGAATTTTGATGAAAATTGCCATTTTTGAGAAAAATCAAAGGCTAACCCCTTTGGATTTTTTGTGAAATTTTGATTTTTCCGAAATGCTTAAAAATTTTGGTATGACAATATAACGCAAATCTGACAAAGATAAGAAGATTCACATGCGAGAAAAATGAATTTACGACGAGCTTTGATGGAACTTGTCGTTTTTGGTAAAAAAAACAAAGGGTAACCCCTTTGGATTTTTTGTGAAATTTTGATTTTTTTTCTGAAATGTTTCAAAATTGAGGTATGACAACATAACACGTATCTGACAAAGATAAGAAGCTTCACGGGCGAGAAAAATGTACTTACGACGAGTTTTGACGAAAATTGCCGTTTTTGGTAAAAAGCAAAGGCTAACCCCTTTGGATTTTGTTCTGAAATTTTGATTTTTTTCTGAAATGCTTCAAAATTTAGATATGAAAAGATAACACATATCTGACAAAGATAAGAAGCCTCATGGGCGAGAAAAATGAATTTACATTGAGTTTTGATTCACGGGCAAGAAAAATGAATTTACGGCGAGTGTTGATGAAAATTGTCGTTTTAGGTAGAAAAGCAAAGGCTAACCCCTTTGGATTTTTTTGTGAAATTTTGATTTTTTTCCGAAATGCTTCAAAATTTTGGTATGACAATAAAACACGTAACTGACAAAGATAAGAAACTTCACGGGCGAGAAAAATGAATTTACAACAAATTTTGATGAAAATTGCCGTTTTTAAGAAAAATCAAAGGCTAACCCCTTGGGATTTTTTTGTGAAATTTTGATTTTTCCGAAATGCTTAAAAATTTTGGTATGATAATATAACGCGTATCTGACAAAGATAAGAAGCATCATGGGCTAGAAAAATGAATTTACGACGAGTTTTAATTGAACTTGTCATTTTTGGTAAAAAACAAAGGCTAACCCCCTTTGGATTTTTTGTGAAATTTTGATTTTTTTTTCTGAAATGCTTCAAATTTTAGGTATGAAAATATAACGCGTATCTGACAAATATAAGAAGCTTCACGGGCAAAAAAAATGAATTTACGGCGAGTGTTGATGAAAATTGTCGTTTTTGGTAGAAAACCAAAGGCTAACAACTTTGGATTTTTTGTGAAATTTTGATTTTTTCTGAAATGCTTCAAAATTTCGGTATGACAATATAACGCGTATCTAACAAAGATAAGAAGCGCCACAGGCGAGAAAAATAAATTTACGACGAGTGTTGATGAAAATTGTCGTTTTTGGTAGAAAAGCAAAGGCTAACCCCTTTGGATTTTTTGTGAAATTTTGATTTTTTTCCGAAATGCTTCAAAATTTAGGTATGACAATATAACACGTAACTGACAAAGATAAGAAGCTTCACGGGCGAGAAGAATGAATTTATGACGAATTTTGATGAAAATTGCCGTTTTTGAGAAAAATCAAAGGCTAACCCCTTTGGATTTTTTGTGAAATTTTGATTTTTCCGAAATGCTTAAAAATTTTGGTATGACAATATAATGCAAATCTGACAAAGATAAGAAGCTTCACAGGTGAGAAAAATGAATTTACGATGAGTTTTGATGGAACTTGTCGTTTTTGGTAAAAAAACAAAGGCTAACCTCTTTGGATTTTTTTATGAAATTTTGATTTTTTTTCCGAAATGCTTCAAAATTTAGGTATGACAACATAACACGTATCTGACAAAGATAAGAAGCTTCACGAGCTAGAAAAATGAATTTACGACGAGTTTTTATGAAAATTGCCCTTTTTGGTAAAAAGCAAAGGCTAACCCATTTGGATTTTGTTCTGAAATTTTGATTTTTTTTTTCTGAAATGCTTCAAAATTTAGGTATGACAAGATAACGAGTATCTGACAAAGATAAGAAGCCTCATGGGTGAGAAAAATAAATTTACAGTGAGTTTTGATTCACGGGCGAGAAAAATGAATTTACGGCGAGTGTTGATGAAAATTGTCGTTTTTGGTAGAAAAGCAAAGGCTAACCCATTTGGATTTTTTGGTGAAATTTTGTTTTTTTTCTGAAATGCTTCAAAATTTAGGTATGACAATATAACACGTATCTGACAAAATAAGAAGCTTCACGGGTGAGAAAAATAAATTTACGATGAATATTGATGAAAATTACCGTTTTTGAGAAAAAGCAAAGGCTAACCCCTTTGGATTTTTTGTGAAATTTTGATTTTTTCTGAAATGCTTCAAAATTTCGGTATGACAATATAACGCGTATCTGACAAAGATAAGAAGCATCACGGGCAAGAAAAATGAATTTACGATGAGTTTTGATGGAACTTGTCATTTTTGGTAAAAAAACAAAGGTAACCCCCTTTGGATTTTTTGTGTAATTTTGATTTTTTCCGAAATGCTTCAAAATTTAGGTATGAAAATATAACGCGTATCTGACAAATATAAGAAGCTTCACGGGCAAGAAAAACGAATTTACGGCGAGTGTTGATGAAAATTGTCGTTTCTTGTAGAAAAGCATAGGCTAACCCATTTGGATTTTTTGTGAAATTTTGATTTTTTTTTCCGAAATGCTTAAAAATGTCGGTATGACAATATAACGCGTATCTAACAAAGATAAGAAGCGCCACGGGCGAGAAAAATGAATTTACGACGAGTTTTGATGGAACTTGTCATTTTTGGAAAAAAACAAAGGCTAACCCCTTTGGATTTTGTTCTGAAATTTTGATTTTTTTTCCGAAATGCTTCAAAATTTAGGTATGACAAGATAACGCTTATCTGACAAAGATAAGAAGCTTCATGGGCGAGAAAAATGATTTTACATTGAGTTTTGATTCACGGGCGAGAAAAATAAATTTACAACAAGTGTTGATGAAAATTGTCGTTTTTGTTAGAAAAGCAAAGGCTAACCCCTTTGGATTTTTTTGTGAAATTTTGATTTTTTTCCGAAATGCTTCAAAATTTAGGTATGACAATATAACATGTAACTGACAAAGATAAGAAGATTCACGGGTGAGAAGAATGAATTTACGACGAATTTTGATGAAAATTGCCGTTTTTGAGAAAAATCAAAGGCTAACCCCTTTGGATTTTTTGTGAAATTTTGATTTTTTCCGAAATGCTTAAAAATTTTGGTATGACAATATAACGCAAATCTGACAAATATAAGAAGATTCACATGCGAGAAAAATGAATTTACGACGAGCTTTGATGGAACTTGTCGTTTTTGGTAAAAAAAACAAAGGGTAACCCCTTTGGATTTTTTGTGAAATTTTGATTTTTTCTGAAATGTTTCAAAATTGAGGTATGACAACATAACACGTATCTGACAAAGATAAGAAGCTTCACGGGCGTGAAAAATGTACTTACGACGAGTTTTGATGAAAATTGCCGTTTTTGGTAAAAAGCAAAGGCTAACCCCTTTGGATTTTGTTCTGAAATTTTGATTTTTTTCTGAAATGCTTCACAATTTAGATATGAAAAGATAACGCATATCTAACAAAGATAAGAAGCCTCATGGGCGAGAAAAATGAATTTACAGTGAGTTTTGATTCACGGGCGGGAAAAATGAATTTACGGCGAGTGTTGATGAAAATTTAGGTATGACAATATAACACGTATCTGACAAATATAAGAAGCTTCATGGGCGAGAAAAATGAATTTATGACGAGTTTTAATGGAACTTATCATTTTTGGTAAAAAGCAAAGGCTAACCCCTTTGGATTTTGTTCTGAAATTTTGATTTTTTTCCGAAATGCTTCAAAATTTAGGTATGACAAGATAACGCTTATCTGACAAAGATAAGAAGCTTCATGGGCGAGAAAAATGAATTTACATTGAGTTTTAATTCACGGGCGGGAAAAATGAATTTACGGCGAGTGTTGATGAAAATTGTCGTTTTAGGTAGAAAAGCAAAGGCTAACCCCTTTGGATTTTTTTGTGTTTGATTTTTTTCAAAATGTTTCAAAATTTAGGTATGACAATAAAACACGTAACTGACAAAGATAAGAAACTTCACGGGCGAGAAAAATGAATTTATGACGAATTTTGATGAAAATTGCCGTTTTTGAGAAAAATCAAAGGCTAACCCCTTTGGATTTTTTGTGAAAATTTGATTTTTTCCGAAATGCTTAAAAATTTTGGTACGACAATATAACGCAAATCTGACAAAGATAAGAAGCTTCACAGGCGAGAAAAATGAATTTACGACGAGTTTTGATGGAACTTGTCGTTTTTGTTTAAAAAACAAAGGCTAACCCCTTTGGATTTTTTGTGAAATTTTGTTTTTTTTTTCCGAAATGCTTCAAAATTTAGGCATGACAACATAACACGTATCTGACAAAGCTAAGAAGCTTTACGGGCGAGAAAAATTAATTTATGACGAGTTTTGATGAAAATTGCCGTTTTTGGTAAAAAGCAAAGGCTAACCCCTTTGGATTTTGTTCTGAAATTTTGATTTTTTTCTTAAATGCTTCAAAATTTAGGTATGACAAGATAACGAGTATCTGACAAAGATAAGAAGCCTCATGGGTGAGAAAAATGAATTTACAGTGAGTTTTGATTCACGTGCGAGAAAAATGAATTTACGGCGAGTGTTGATGAAAATTGTCGTTTTTGGTAGAAAAGCAAAGGCTAACCCATTTGGATTTTTTGGTGAAATTTTGTTTTTTTTCTGAAATGCTTCAAAATTTAGGTATGACAATATAACACGTATCTGACAAAAATAAGAAGCTTCACGGGTGAGAAAAATAAATTTACGATGAATTTTGATGAAAATTGCCGTTTTTGAGAAAAAGCAAAGGCTAACCCCTTTGGATTTTTTGTGAAATTTTGATTTTTTCTGAAATGCTTCAAAATTTCGGTATGACAATATAACGCGTATCTGACAAAGATAAGAAGCATCACGGGCGAGAAAAATGAATTTACGATGAGTTTTGATGGAACTTGTCATTTTTAGTAAAAAAAAAACAAAGCTAACCCCCTTTGGATTTTTTGTGAAATTTTGATTTTTTCCGAAATGCTTCAAAATTTAGGTATGAAAATATAACGCGTATCTGACAAATATAAGAAGCTTCACGGGCAAGAAAAATGAATTTACGGCGAGTGTTGATGAAAATTGTCGTTTCTGGTAGAAAAGCAAAGGCTAACCCATTTGGATTTTTTGTGAAATTTTGATTTTTTCTGAAATGCTTAAAAATGTCGGTATGACAATATAACGCGTATCTAACAAAGACAAGAAGCGCCACGGGCGAGAAAAATGAATTTACGACGAGTTTTGATGGAACTTGTCATTTTTGGTAAAAAACAAAGGCTAACCCCTTTGGATTTTGTTCTGAAATTTTGATTTTTTTTTCCGAAATGCTTCAAAATTTAGGTATGACAAGATAACGCTTATCTGACAAAGATAAGAAGCTTCATGGGCGAGAAAAATGATTTTACATTGAGTTTTGATTCACGGGCGAGAAAAATAAATTTACAACAAGTGTTGATGAAAATTGTCGTTTTTGGTAGAAAAGCAAAGGCTAACCCCTTTGGATTTTTTTGTGAAATTTTGATTTTTTTCCGAAATGCTTCAAAATTTAGGAATGACAATATAACACATAACTGACAAAGATAAGAAGCTTCACGGGCGAGAAGAATGAATTTACGACGAATTTTGATGAAAATTGCCGTTTTTGAGAAAAATCAAAGGCTAACCCCTTTGGATTTTTTGTGAAATTTTGATTTTTTCCGAAATGCTTAAAAATTTTGGTATGACAATATAACGCAAATCTGACAAAGATAAGAAGATTCACATGCGAGAAAAATGAATTTACGACGAGCTTTGATGGAACTTGTCGTTTTTGGTAAAAAAAACAAAGGGTAACCCCTTTGGATTTTTTGTGAAATTTTGATTTTTTTCTAAAATGTTTCAAAATTTAGGTATGACAACATAACACGTATCTGACAAAGATAAGAAGCTTCACGGGCGAGAAAAATATACTTACGACGAGTTTTGATGAAAATTGCCGTTTTTGGTAAAAAGCAAAGGCTAACCCCTTTGGATTTTGTTCTGAAATTTTGATTTTTTTCTGAAATGCTTCAAAATTTAGATATGAAAAGATAACGCATATCTGACAAAGATAAGAAGCCTCATGGGCGAGAAAAATGAATTTACAGTGAGTTTTGATTCACGGGCGGGAAAAATGAATTTACGGCGAGTGTTGATGAAAATTTAGGTATGACAATATAACACGTATCTGACAAATATAAGAAGCTTCATGGGCGAGAAAAATGAATTTACGACGAGTTTTAATGGAACTTATCATTTTTGGTAAAAAGCAAAGGCTAACCCCTTTGGATTTTGTTCTGAAATTTTGATTTTTTCCGAAATGCTTCAAAATTTAGGTATGACAAGATAACGCTTATCTGAAAAAAATAAGAAGTTTCTTGGGCGAGAAAAATGAATTTACATTGAGTTTTGATTCACGGGCGAGAAAAATGAATTTACGGCGAGTGTTGATGAAAATTGTCGTTTTAGTTAGAAAAGCATAGGCTAACCCCTTTGGATTTTTTTGTGAAATTTTGATTTTTTTTCAAAATGCTTCAAAATTTAGGTATGACAATAAAACACGTAACTGACAAAGATAAGAAACTTCACAGGCGAGAAAAATGAATTTACGATGAATTTTGATGAAAATTGCCGTTTTTGAGAAAAATCAAAGGCTAACCCCTTTGGATTTTTTGTGAAAATTTGATTTTTTCCGAAATGCTTAAAAATTTTGGCACGACAATATAACGCAAATCTGACAAAGATAAGAAGCTTCACAGGCGAGAAAAATGAATTTACGACGAGTTTTGATGGAACTTGTCGTTTTTGTTAACCCCTTTGGATTTTTTGTGAAATTTTGATTTTTTTTCCGAAATGCTTCAAAATTTAGGTATGACAACATAACACGTATCTGACAAAGCCAAGAAGCTTCACGGGCGAGAAAAATGAATTTATGACGAGTTTTGATGAAAATTGCCGTTTTTGGTAAAAAGCAAAGGCTAACCCCTTTGGATTTTGTTCTGAAATTTTGATTTTTTTCTAAAATGCTTCAAAATTTAGGTATGACAAGATAACGCGTATCTAACAAAGATAAGAAGCCTCATGGGCGAGAAAAATGAATTTACAGTGAGTTTTGATTCACGTGCGAGAAAAATGAATTTACGGCGAGTGTTGATGAAAATTGTTGTTTTTGGTAGAAAGGCAAAGGCTAACCCCTATGGATTTTTTGGTAGAAAATTGTCGTTTTTTTCTGAAATGCTTCAAAATTTAGGTATGACTATATAACACGTAACTGACAAAGATAAGAAGCTTCACGGGCGAGAAAAATGAATTTACGACGAATTTGGATGAAAATTGCTGTTTTTAAGAAAAATCAAAGGCTAACCCCTTTGGACTTTTTGTGAAATTTTGATTTTTTCCAAAATGCTTCAAAATTTCGGTATGACAATATAACGCGTATCTGATAAAGATAAGAAGCATCACGGGCGAGAAAAATGAATTTACAGCGAGTGTTGATGAAAATTGTCGTTTTTGGTAGAAAAGCAAAGGCTAACCCTTTTGGATTTTTTGGTGAAATTTTGTTTTTTTCTGAAATGCTTCAAAATTTAGGTATGACAATATAACACGTATCTAACAAATATAAGAAGCTTCATGGGCGAGAAGAATGAATTTACAGTGAGTTTTTATTCACGTGCGAGAAAAATGAATTTACGGCGAGTGTTGATGAAAATTGTTGTTTTTGGTAGAAAGGCAAAGGCTAACCCCTATGGATTTTTTGGTAGAAAATTGTCGTTTTTTCTGAAATGCTTCAAAATTTAGGTATGACTATATAACACGTAACTGTTAAAGATAAGAAGCTTCACGGGCGAGAAAAATGAATTTACGACAAATTTTGATGAAAATTGCTGTTTTTAAGAAAAATCAAAGGCTAACCCCTTTGGACTTTTTGTGAAATTTTGATTTTTTCTAAAATGCTTCAAAATTTTGGTATGACAATATAACGCGTATCTGATAAAGATTAGAAGCATCACGGGCGAGAAAAATGAATTTACGGCGAGTGTTGATGAAAATTGTCGTTTTTGGTAGAATAGAAAACGCTAACCCCTTTGGATTTTTTGGTCAAATTTTGTTTTTTCTGAAATGCTTCAAAATTTAGGTATGACAATATAACACGTATCTGACAAATATAAGAAGCTTCATGGGCGAGAAAAATGAATTTACGATGAGTTTTAATGGAACTTATCATTTCTGGTAAAAAGCAAAGGCTAACCCCTTTGGATTTTGTTCTAAAATTTTGATTTTTTTTTCTGAAATGCTTCAAAATTTAGGTATGACAAGATAACGAGTATCTGACAAAGATAAGAAGCCTCATGGGCGAGAAAAATGAATTTACATTGAGTTTTGATTCACGGGCAAGAAAAATGAATTTACGGCGAGTGTTGATGAAAATTGTCGTTTTAGGTAGAAAAGCAAAGGCTAACCCCTTTGGATTTTTTTGTCAAATTTTGATTTTTTTTCCAAAATGCTCAAAATTTAGGTATGACAATAAAACACGTAACTGACAAAGATAAGAAACTTCACGGGCGAGAAAAATGAATTTACAACGAATTTTGATGAGAATTGCCGTTTTTGAGAAAAATCAAAGGCTAACCCCTTTGGATTTTTTGTGAAATTTTGATTTTTTCTGAAATGCTTAAAAATTTTGGTATGATAATATAACGCGTATCTAACAAAGATAAGAAGCATCATGGGCTAGAAAAATGAATTTACGACGAGTTTTGATTGAATTTGTCATTTTTGGTAAAAAAACAAAGGCTAACCCCCTTTGGATTTTTTGTGAAATTCTGATTTTTTCTGAAATGCTTCAAAATTTAGGTATGAAAATATAACGCGTATCTGACAAATATAAGAATCTTCACGGGCAAAAAAATGAATTTACGGCGAGTGTTGATGAAAATTGTCGTTTTGGATAGAAAAGCAAAGGCTAACCCCTTTGGATTTTTTGTGAAATTTTGATTTTTTTCTGAAATGTTTCAAAATTGAGGTATGACAACATAACACGTATCTGACAAAGATAAGAATCTTCACGGGCGAGAAAAATGTACTTACGACGAGTTTTGATGAAAATTGCCGTTTTTGGTAAAAAGCAAAGGCTAACCCCTTTGGATTTTGTTCTAAAATTTTGATTTTTTTCTGAAATGCTTCAAAATTTAGATATGAAAAGATAACGCATATCTGACAAAGATAAGAAGCCTCATGGGCGAGAAAAATGAATTTACAGTGAGTTTTGATTCACGGGCGGGAAAAATGAATTTACGGCGAGTGTTGATGAAAATTTAGATATGACAATATAACACGTATCTGACAAATATAAGAAGCTTCATGGGCGAGAAAAATGAATTTACGACGAGTTTTAATGGAACTTATCATTTTTGGTAAAAAGCAAAGGCTAACCCCTTTGGATTTTGTTCTGAAATTTTGATTTTTTTCCGAAATGCTTCAAAATTTAGGTACGACAAGATAACGCTTATCTGACAAAGATAAGAAGCTTCATGGGCGAGAAAAATGAATTTACATTGAGTTTTGATTCACGGGCGAGAAAAATGAATTTACGGCGAGTGTTGATGAAAATTGTCGTTTTAGGTAGAAAAGCAAAGGCTAACCCCTTTGGATTTTTTTTTGTGAAATTTTGATTTTTTTTCGAAATGCTTCAAAATTTAGGTATGACAATAAAACACGTAACTGACAAAGATAAGAAACTTCACGGGCGAGAAAAATGAATTTACGACGAATTTTGATGAAAATTGCCGTTTTTGAGAAAAATCAAAGGCTAACCCCTTTGGATTTTTTGTGAAAATTTGATTTTTTTCCGAAATGCTTAAAAATTTTGGTACGACAATATAATGCAAATCTGACAAAGATAAGAAAATTCACAGACGAGAAAAATGAATTTACGACGAGTTTTGATGGAACTTGTCGTTTTTGTTAAAAAAACAAAGGCCAACCCCTTTGGATTTTTTGTGAAATTTTGATTTTTTTTCTAAAATGGTTCAAAATTTAGGTATGACAACATAACACGTATCTGACAAAAGCTAAGAAGCTTCACGGGCGAGAAAAATGAATTTATGACGAGTTTTGATGAAAATTGCCGTTTTTGGTAAAAAGCAAAGGCTAACCCCTTTGGATTTTGTTCTGAAATTTTGATTTTTTTCTTAAATGCTTCAAAATTTTGGTATGACAAGATAACGCGTATCTAACAAAGATAAGAAGCCGCATGGGCGAGAAAAATGAATTTACGGCGAGTGTTGATGAAAATTGTTGTTTTTGGTACAAAGGCAAAGGCTAACCCCTATGGATTTTTTGGTAGAAAATTGTCGTTTTTTTCTGAAATGCTTCAAAATTTAGGTATGACTATATAACACGTAACTGACAAAGATAAGAAGCTTCACGGGCGAGAAAAATGAATTTACGATGAATTTTGATGAAAATTGCTGTTTTAAAGAAAAATTAAAGGCTAACCCCTTTGGATTTTTTGTGAAATTTTGATTTTTTCCAAAATGCTTCAAAATTTCGGTATGACAATATAACGCGTATCTGACAAAGATAAGAAGCATCACGTGCGAGAAAAATGAATTTACGGCGAGTGTTGATGAAAATTGTCGTTTTTGGTAGAAAAGCAAACGCTAACCCCTTTGGATTTTTTGGTCAAATTTTGTTTTTTTCTGAAATGCTTCAAAATTTAGGTATGACAATATAACATGTATATGACAAATATAAGAAGCTTCATGGGCGAGAAAAATGAATTTACGACGAGTTTTAATGGAACTTATCATTTTTGGTAAAAAGCAAAGGCTAACCCCTTTGGATTTTGTTCTGAAATTTTGATTTTTTTTCTGAAATGCTTCAAAATTTAGGTATGACAAGATAACGCGTATCTGACAAAGATAAGAAGCCTCATGGGCGAGAAAAATGAATTTACATTGAGTTTTGATTCACGGGCAAGAAAGATGAATTTACTGCGAGTGTTGATGAAAATTGTCGTTTTAGGTAGAAAAGCAAAGGCTAACCCCTTTGGATTTTTTTTGTGAAATTTTGATTTTTTTCCGAAATTCTTCAAAATTTAGGTATGACAATAAAACACGTAACTGACAAAGATAAGAAACTTCACGGGCGAGAAAAATGAATTTACAACGAATTTTGATGAGAATTGCCGTTTTTGAGAAAAATCAAAGGCTAACCCCTTTGGATTTTTTGTGAAATTTTGATTTTTTCCGAAATGCTTAAAAATTTTGGTATGATAATATAACGCGTATCTGACAAAGATAAGAAGCATCATGGGCTAGAAAAATGAATTTACGACGAGTTTTGATTGAACTTGTCATTTTTGGTAAAAAAACAAAGGCTAACCCCCTTTGGATTTTTTGTGAAATTTTGATTTTTTTCTGAAATGCTTCAAAATTTAGGTATGAAAATATAACGCGTATCTGACAAATATAAGAACCTTCATGGGCAAAAAAATGTACTTACGATGAGTTTTGATGAAAATTGACATTTTTGGTAAAAAGCAAAGGCTAACCCCTTTGGATTTTGTTCTGAAATTTTGATTTTTTCTGAAATGCTTCAAAATTTAGATATGAAAAGATAACGCATATCTGACAAAGATAAGAAGCCTCATGGGCGAGAAAAATGAATTTACAGTGAGTTTTGATTCACGGGCGGGAAAAATGAATTTACGGCGAGTGTTGATGAAAATTTAGGTATGACAATATAACACGTGCCCATGAAGCTTCTTATCTTTGTCAGATACACGTTATATTTTCATCCCTAAATTTTGAAGCATTTTAGAAAAAAAATCAAAATTTCACAAAAAAATCCAAAAGGGTTAGCCTTTGCTTTTCTACCAAAAACGACAATTTTCATCAACACTCGCCATAAATTCATTTTCTCACCCGTGAATCAAAACACGTTGTAAATTCATTTTTCTTGCAGTGAAGCTTCTTATCTTTGTCAGATAAGCGTTACACTTTCATACCTAAATTTTGAAGCATTTCGGAAAAAATCAAAATTTCACAAAAAAATCCAAAAATGTTATCCTTTATTTTTTTACCAAAAATGACAAGTTCCATCAAACTTGTCGTAAATTCATTTTTCTCACCTGTGTAGATTCTTATCTTTGTCAGATACGTGTTATGTTGTCATACCTAAATTTGAAGCATTTCAAAAAAAAAATCAAAATTTCACAAGAAATCCAAAGGGGTTAGCCTTTGTTTTTTTACCAAAAACGACAAGTTCCATCAAAACTCGACGTAAATTCATTTTTCTCGCCTGTGAAGCTTCTTATATTTGTCAGATTTGTGTTATATTGTCATACCAAAATTTTTAAGCATTTCCGAAAAAATCAAAATTTCACAAAAAATCCAAAGGGGTTAGCCTTTGATTTTTTCCAAAAACGGCAATTTTCATCAAAATTCGTCATAAATTCATTTTTCTTGTCCGTGAAGTTTCTTATCTTTGTCAGTTACGTGTTCTATTGTCATACCTAAATTTTGAAGCATTTCCGAAAAAAAATCAAAATTTCACAAAAAAATCGAAAGGGGTTAGCCTTTGCTTTTCTACCAAAAACGACAATTTTCATCAACACTCGCCGTAAATTCATTTTTCTCGCACGTGAATCAAAACTCACTGTAAATTCATTTTTCTCGCCCATGAGGCTTCTTATCTTTGTCAGTTACGTGTTATATTGTCATATCTAAATTTTGAAGCATTTTTGAAAAAAATCAAAATTTCATGAAAAAATCCAAAGGGGTTAGCCTTTGCTTTTCTACCAAAACGACAATTTTCATCAACACTCATCGTAAATTCATTTTTCTCGCCCGTGAATCAAACTCGCCGTAAATTCATTTTTCGTGCCCATGAAGCTTCTTATCTTTGTCAGATACACGTTATATTTTCATACCTAAATTTTGAAGCATTTTAGAAAAAAATCAAAATTTCACAAACAAATCCAAAAGGGTTAGCCTTTGCTTTTCTACCAAAAACGACAATTTTCATCAACACTCGCCATAAATTCATTTTCTCACCCGTGAATCAAAACACGCTGTAAATTCATTTTTCTTGCAGTGAAGCTTCTTATCTTTGTCAGATAAGCGTTACACTTTCATACCTAAATTTTGAAGCATTTCGGAAAAAATCAAAATTTCACAAAAAAATCCAAAAATGTTATCCTTTATTTTTCTACCAAAAATGACAAGTTCCATCAAACTTGTCGTAAATTCATTTTTTTCACCTGTGTAGATTCTTATCTTTGTCAGTTACGTGTTATATTGTCATACCAAAATTTTGAAGCATTTTAGAAAAAATCAAAATTTCACGAAAAAATCCAAAGGGGTTAGCCTTTGCTTTTCTACCAAAACGACAATTTTCATCAACACTCGTCGTAAATTCATTTTTCTCGTCCGTGAATCAAAACTCGCCGTAAATTGATTTTTCGTGCCCATGAAGCTTCTTATCTTTGTCAGATACACGTTATATTTTCATACCAAAATTTTGAAGCATTTTGGACAAAATCAAAATTTCACAAAAAATCCAAAGGGAGTTAGCCTTTGTTTTTTACCAAAAATGACAAGTTCCATCAAAACTCATCGTAAATTCATTTTTCTCACCCATGGTGCTTCTTATCTTTGTCAGATACGCGTTATATTGTCACACCGAAATTTTGAAGCATTTCAGAAAAAATCAAAATTTCACAAAAAATCCAAAGGGGTTAGCCTTTGCTTTTTCTCAAAAACGGCAATTTTCATCAAAATTCATCGTAAATTCATTTTTCTCACCCGTGAAGCTTCTTATTTTTGTCAGAGACGTGTTATATTATCATACCTAAATTTTGAAGCATTTCAGAAAAAACAAAATTTCACCAAAAAATCCAAAGAAGTTAGCCTTTGCTTTTCTACCAAAAACGACAATTTTCATCAACACTCGCCGTAAATTCATTTTTCTCGCCCGTGAATCAAAACTCACTGTAAATTCATTTTTCTTGCCCATGAGGCTTCTTATCTTTGTCAGATACGCGTTATATTGTCATACCTAAATTTTGAAGCATTTCAGAAAAAAATCAAAATTTCAGAACAAAATCCAAAGGGAATAGCCTTTTTGCTTTTTACCAAAAACGGCAATTTTCATCAAAACTCGTCGTAAATTCATTTTTCTCGCCCGTGAAGCTTCTTATCTTTGTCAGATAAATGTTATGTTGTCATACCTAAATTTTGAAGCATTTCGAAAAAAATCAAAATTTCACAAAAAATCCAAAGGGAGTTAGCCTTTGTTTTTTACCAAAAATGACAAGTTCCATCAAAACTCATCGTAAATTCATTTTCTCGCCCTTGGTGCTTCTTATCTTTGTCAGATACGCGTTATATTGTCACACCGAAATTTTGAAGCATTTCGGAAAAAATCAAAATTTCACAAAAAATCCAAAGGGGTTAGCCTTTGCTTTTTCTAAAAAATGGCAATTTTCATCAAAATTCATCGTAAATTCATTTTTCTCACCCGTGAAGCTTCTTATTTTTGTCAGATACGTGTTATATTATCATACCTAAATTTTGAAGCATTTCAGAAAAAACAAAATTTCACCAAAAAATCCAAAGAGGTTAGCCTTTGCTTTTCTACCAAAAACGACAATTTTCATCAACACTCGCCGTAAATTCATTTTTCTCGCCCGTGAATCAAAACTCACTGTAAATTCATTTTTCTCGCCCATGAGGCTTCTTATCTTTGTCAGATACGCGTTATATTGTCATACCTAAATTTTGAAGCGTTTCAGAAAAAAATCAAAATTTCAGAACAAAATCCAAAGGGATTAGCCTTTTTGCTTTTTACCAAAAACGGCAATTTTCATCGAAACTCGTCGTAAATTCATTTTTCTCGCCCGTGAAGCTTCTTATCTTTGTCAGATACGTGTTATGTTGTCATACCTAAATTTTGAAGCATTTCGAAAAAAAATCAAAATTTCACAAAAAATCCAAAGGGAGTTAGCCTTTGTTTTTTACCAAAAATGACAAGTTCCATCAAAACTCATCGTAAATTCATTTTCTCGCCCTTGGTGCTTCTTATCTTTGTCAGATACGCGTTATATTGTCACACCGAAATTTTTAAGCATTTCGGAAAAAATCAAAATTTCACAAAAAATCCAAAGGGGTTAGCCTTTGCTTTTTCTAAAAAATGGCAATTTTCATCAAAATTCATCATAAATTCATTTTTCTCACCCATGAAGCTTCTTATTTTTGTCAGATACGTGTTATATTGTCATACCTAAATTTTGAAGCATTTCAGAAAAAACAAAATTTCACCAAAAAATCCAAAGGGGTTAGCCTTTGCTTTTCTACCAAAAACGACAATTTTCATTAACACTCGCCGTAAATTCATTTTTCTCGCCCGTGAATCAAAACTCACTGTAAATTCATTTTTCTCGCCCATGAGGCTTCTTATCTTTGTCAGATACGCGTTATATTGTCATACCTAAATTTTGAAGCATTTCAGAAAAAAATCAAAATTTTAGAACAAAATCCAAAGGGATTAGCTATTTTGCTTTTTACCAAAAATGGCAATTTTCATCAAAACTCGTCGTAAATTCATTTTTCTCGCCCGTGAAGCTTCTTATCTTTGTCAGATACGTGTTATGTTGTCATACCTAAATTTTGAAGCATTTCGGAAAAAAATCAAAATTTCACAAGAAATCCAAAGGGGTTAGCCTTTGTTTTTTTTTACCAAAAACGACAAGTTCCATCAGAACTCGACGTAAATTCATTTTTCTCGCCTGTGAAGCTTCTTATATTTGTCAGATTTGTGTTATATTGTCATACCAAAATTTTTAAGCATTTCGGAAAAAATCAAAATTTCACAAAAAATCCAAAGGGGTTAGCCTTTGATTTTTCTCAAAAAAACGGCAATTTTCATCAAAATTCATCGTAAATTCATTTTTCTTGCCCGTGAAGCTTCTTATCTTTGTCAGTTACGTGTTATATTGTCATACCTAAATTTTGAAGCATTTACGAAAAAAATCAAAATTTCACAAAAAAACCCAAAGGGGTTAGCCTTTGCTTTTCTACCAAAAACCACAATTTTCATCAACACTCGCCGTAAATTCATTTTTCTCGCCCGTGAATCAAAACTCATTGTAAATTCATTTTTCTCGCCCATGAGGCTTCTTATCTTTGTCAGATACGCGTTATCTTGTCATACCTAAATTTTGAAGCATTTCAGGAAAAAAAATCAAAATTTCAGAACAAAATCCAAAGGGATTAGCCTTTTTGCTTTTTACCAAAAACGGCAATTTTCATCAAAACTCGTCGTAAATTCATTTTTCTCGCCTGTGAAGCTTCTTATCTTTGTCAGATACGTGTTATGTTGTCATACCTAAATTTTGAAGCATTTCAGAAAAAAAAATCAAAATTTCACAAGAAATCCAAAGGGGTTAGCCTTTGTTTTTTTACCAAAAACGACAAGTTCCATCAAAACTCGACGTAAATTCATTTTTCTCGCCTGTGAAGCTTCTTATATTTGTCAGATTTGTGTTATATTGTCATACCAAAATTTTTAAGCATTTCGGAAAAAATTAAAATTTCACAAAAAATCCAAAGGGCTTAGCCTTTGATTTTTCTCAAAAACGGCAATTTTCATCAAAATTCGTCATAAATTCATTTTTCTTGCCCGTGAAGCTTCTTATCTTTGTCAGTTACGTGTTCTATTGTCATACCTAAATTTTGAAGCATTTCGGAAAAAAATCAAAATTTCACAAAAAAATCCAAAGGGGTTAGCCTTTGCTTTTCTACCAAAAACGACAATTTTCATCAACACTCGCCGTAAATTCATTTTTCTCGCACGTGAATCAAAACTCACTGTAAATTCATTTTTCTCGCCCATGAGGCTTCTTATCTTTGTCAGATACGCGTTATATTGTCATACCTAAATTTTGAAGCGTTTCAGAAAAAAATCAAAATTTCAGAACAAAATCCAAAGGGATTAGCCTTTTTGCTTTTTACCAAAAACGGCAATTTTCATCGAAACTCGTCGTAAATTCATTTTTCTCGCCCGTGAAGCTTCTTATCTTTGTCAGATACGTGTTATGTTGTCATACCTAAATTTTGAAGCATTTCGAAAAAAAATCAAAATTTCACAAAAAATCCAAAGGGAGTTAGCCTTTGTTTTTTACCAAAAATGACAAGTTCCATCAAAACTCATCGTAAATTCATTTTCTCGCCCTTGGTGCTTCTTATCTTTGTCAGATACGCGTTATATTGTCACACCGAAATTTTTAAGCATTTCGGAAAAAATCAAAATTTCACAAAAAATCCAAAGGGGTTAGCCTTTGCTTTTTCTAAAAAATGGCAATTTTCATCAAAATTCATCATAAATTCATTTTTCTCACCCATGAAGCTTCTTATTTTTGTCAGATACGTGTTATATTGTCATACCTAAATTTTGAAGCATTTCAGAAAAAACAAAATTTCACCAAAAAATCCAAAGGGGTTAGCCTTTGCTTTTCTACCAAAAACGACAATTTTCATTAACACTCGCCGTAAATTCATTTTTCTCGCCCGTGAATCAAAACTCACTGTAAATTCATTTTTCTCGCCCATGAGGCTTCTTATCTTTGTCAGATACGCGTTATATTGTCATACCTAAATTTTGAAGCATTTCAGAAAAAAATCAAAATTTTAGAACAAAATCCAAAGGGATTAGCTATTTTGCTTTTTACCAAAAATGGCAATTTTCATCAAAACTCGTCGTAAATTCATTTTTCTCGCCCGTGAAGCTTCTTATCTTTGTCAGATACGTGTTATGTTGTCATACCTAAATTTTGAAGCATTTCGGAAAAAAATCAAAATTTCACAAGAAATCCAAAGGGGTTAGCCTTTGTTTTTTTTTACCAAAAACGACAAGTTCCATCAGAACTCGACGTAAATTCATTTTTCTCGCCTGTGAAGCTTCTTATATTTGTCAGATTTGTGTTATATTGTCATACCAAAATTTTTAAGCATTTCGGAAAAAATCAAAATTTCACAAAAAATCCAAAGGGGTTAGCCTTTGATTTTTCTCAAAAAAACGGCAATTTTCATCAAAATTCATCGTAAATTCATTTTTCTTGCCCGTGAAGCTTCTTATCTTTGTCAGTTACGTGTTATATTGTCATACCTAAATTTTGAAGCATTTACGAAAAAAATCAAAATTTCACAAAAAAACCCAAAGGGGTTAGCCTTTGCTTTTCTACCAAAAACCACAATTTTCATCAACACTCGCCGTAAATTCATTTTTCTCGCCCGTGAATCAAAACTCATTGTAAATTCATTTTTCTCGCCCATGAGGCTTCTTATCTTTGTCAGATACGCGTTATCTTGTCATACCTAAATTTTGAAGCATTTCAGGAAAAAAAATCAAAATTTCAGAACAAAATCCAAAGGGATTAGCCTTTTTGCTTTTTACCAAAAACGGCAATTTTCATCAAAACTCGTCGTAAATTCATTTTTCTCGCCTGTGAAGCTTCTTATCTTTGTCAGATACGTGTTATGTTGTCATACCTAAATTTTGAAGCATTTCAGAAAAAAAAATCAAAATTTCACAAGAAATCCAAAGGGGTTAGCCTTTGTTTTTTTACCAAAAACGACAAGTTCCATCAAAACTCGACGTAAATTCATTTTTCTCGCCTGTGAAGCTTCTTATATTTGTCAGATTTGTGTTATATTGTCATACCAAAATTTTTAAGCATTTCGGAAAAAATTAAAATTTCACAAAAAATCCAAAGGGCTTAGCCTTTGATTTTTCTCAAAAACGGCAATTTTCATCAAAATTCGTCATAAATTCATTTTTCTTGCCCGTGAAGCTTCTTATCTTTGTCAGTTACGTGTTCTATTGTCATACCTAAATTTTGAAGCATTTCGGAAAAAAATCAAAATTTCACAAAAAAATCCAAAGGAGTTAGCCTTTGCTTTTCTACCAAAAACGACAATTTTCATCAACACTCGCCGTAAATTCATTTTTCTCGCACGTGAATCAAAACTCACTGTAAATTCATTTTTCTCGCCCATGAGGCTTCTTATCTTTGTCAGTTACGTGTTATATTGTCATACCTAAATTTTGAAGCATTTTGGAAAAAAATCAAAATTTCATGAAAAAATCCAAAGGGGTTAGCCTTTGCTTTTCTACCAAAACGACAATTTTCATCAACACTCATCGTAAATTCATTTTTCTCGCCCGTGAATCAAAACTCGCCTTAAATTCATTTTTCGTGCCCATGAAGCTTCTTATCTTTGTCAGATACACGTTATATTTTCATACCTAAATTTTGAAGCATTTTAGAAAAAAATCAAAATTTTACAAAAAAATCCAAAAGGGTTAGCCTTTGCTTTTCTACCAAAAACGACAATTTTCATCAACACTCGCCATAAATTCATTTTCTCACCCGTGAATCAAAACACGCTGTAAATTCATTTTTCTTGCAGTGAAGCTTCTTATCTTTTTCAGATAAGCGTTACACTTTCATACCTAAATTTTGAAGCATTTCGGAAAAAATCAAAATTTCACAAAAAATCCAAAAATGTTATCCTTTATTTTTCTACCAAAAATGACAAGTTCCATCAAACTTGTCGTAAATTCATTTTTCTCACCTGTGTAGATTCTTATCTTTGTCAGTTACATGTTATATTGTCATACCTAAATTTTGAAGCATTTTAGAAAAAATCAAAATTTCACGAAAAAATCCAAAGGGGTTAGCCTTTGCTTTTCTACCAAAACGACAATTTTCATCAACACTCGTCGTAAATTCATTTTTCTCGCTCGTGAATCAAAACTCGCCGTAAATTGATTTTTCGTGCCCATGAAGCTTCTTATCTTTGTCAGATACACGTTATATTTTCATACCTAAATTTTGAAGCATTTTAGAAAAAAATCAAAATTTCACAAAAAAATTCCAAAAGGGTTAGCCTTTGCTTTTCTACCAAAAACGACAATTTTCATCAACACTCGCCATAAATTCATTTTCTCACCCGTGAATCAAAACACGCTGTAAATTCATTTTTCTTGCAGTGAAGCTTCTTATCTTTTTCAGATAAGCGTTACACTTTCATACCTAAATTTTGAAGCATTTCGGAAAAAATCAAAATTTCACAAAAAATCCAAAAATGTTATCCTTTATTTTTCTACCAAAAATGACAAGTTCCATCAAACTTGTCGTAAATTCATTTTTCTCGCCCGTGAAGCTTCTTATCTTTGTCAGTTACGTGTTATATTGTCATACCCAAATTTTGAAGCATTTCGGAAAAAAAATCAAAATCTCACAAAAAATCCAAAGGGGTTAGCCTTTGCTTTTCTACCAAAACAACAATTTTCATCAACACTCGTCGTAAATTCATTTTTCTCGCCCGTGAATCAAAACTCGCCGTAAATTGATTTTTTGTGCCGATGAAGCTTCTTATCTTTGTCAGATACACGTTATATTTTCATACCAAAATTTTGAAGCATTTTGGACAAAATCAAAATTTCACAAAAAATCCAAAGGGAGTTAGCCTTTGTTTTTTACCAAAAATGACAAGTTCCATCAAAACTCATCGTAAATTCATTTTTCTCGCCCTTGGTGCTTCTTATCTTTGTCAGATATGCGTTATATTGTCACACCAAAATTTTGAAGCATTTCGGAAAAAATCAAAATTTCACAAAAAATCCAAAGGGGTTAGCCTTTGCTTTTTCTCAAAAATGGCAATTTTCATCAAAATTCATTTTTCTCACCCATGAAGCTTCTTATTTTTGTCAGATACGTGTTATATTGCCATACCTAAATTTTGAAGCATTTCAGAAAAAACAAAATTTCACCAAAAAATCCAAAGGGGTTAGCCTTTGCTTTTCTACCAAAAACGACAATTTTCATCAACACTCGCTGTAAATTCATTTTTCTCGCCCGTGAATCAAAACTCACTGTAAATTCATTTTTCTCGCCCATGAGGCTTCTTATCTTTGTCAGATACGCGTTATCTTGTCATACCTAAATTTTGAAGCATTTCAGAAAAAAATCAAAATTTTAGAACAAAATCCTAAGAGATTAGCCTTTTTGCTTTTTACCAAAAACGGCAATTTTCATCAAAACTCGTCGTAAATTCATTTTTCTCGCCCGTGAAGCTTCTTATCTTTGTCAGATACGTGTTATGTTGTCATACCTAAATTTTGAAGCATTTCGAAAAAAAAATCAAAATTTCACAAAAAATCCAAAGGGAGTTAGCCTTTGTTTTTTACCAAAAATGACAAGTTCCATCAAAACTCATCGTAAATTCATTTTTGTCGCCCTTGGTGCTTCTTATCTTTGTCAGATACGCGTTATATTGTCACACCGAAATTTTGAAGCATTTCGGAAAAAATCAAAATTTCACAAAAAATCCAAAGGGGTTAGCCTTTGCTTTTTCTCAAAAATGGCAATTTTCATCAAAATTCATCGTAAATTCATTTTTCACACCCATGAAGCTTCTTATTTTTGTCAGATTCGTGTTATATTGTCATACCTAAATTTTGAAGCATTTCAGAAAAAACAAAATTTCACGAAAAAATCCAAAGGGGTTAGCCTTTGCTTTTCTACCAAAACGACAATTTTCATCAACACTCGTCGTAAATTCATTTTTCTCGCCCGTGAATCAAAACTCGCCGTAAATTGATTTTTCGTGCCCATGAAGCTTCTTATCTTTGTCAGATACACGTTATATTTTCATACCTAAATTTTGAAGCATTTTAGAAAAAAATCAAAATTTCACAAAAAAAATCCAAAAGGGTTAGCCTTTGCTTTTCTACCAAAAACGACAATTTTCATCAACACTCGCCATAAATTCATTTTCTCACCCGTGAATCAAAACACGCTGTAAATTCATTTTTCTTGCAGTGAAGCTTCTTATCTTTTTCAGATAAGCGTTACACTTTCATACCTAAATTTTGAAGCATTTCGGAAAAAATCAAAATTTCACAAAAAATCCAAAAATGTTATCCTTTATTTTTCTACCAAAAATGACAAGTTCCATCAAACTTGTCGTAAATTCATTTTTCTCGCCCGTGAAGCTTCTTATCTTTGTCAGTTACGTGTTATATTGTCATACCTAAATTTTGAAGCATTTCGGAAAAAATATCAAAATCTCACAAAAAATCCAAAGGGGTTAGCCTTTGCTTTTCTACCAAAACAACAATTTTCATCAACACTCGTCGTAAATTCATTTTTCTCGCCCGTGAATCAAAACTCGCCGTAAATTGATTTTTTGTGCCCATGAAGCTTCTTATCTTTGTCAGATACACGTTATATTTTCATACCAAAATTTTGAAGCATTTTGGACAAAATCAAAATTTCACAAAAAATCCAAAGGGAGTTAGCCTTTGTTTTTTACCAAAAATGACAAGTTGCATCAAAACTCATCGTAAATTCATTTTTCTCGCCCTTGGTGCTTCTTATCTTTGTCAGATATGCGTTATATTGTCACACCGAAATTTTGAAGCATTTCGGAAAAAATCAAAATTTCACAAAAAATCCAAAGGGGTTAGCCTTTGCTTTTTCTCAAAAATGGCAATTTTCATCAAAATTCATCGTAAATTCATTTTTCTCACCCATGAAGCTTCTTATTTTTGTCAGATACGTGTTATATTGCCATACCTAAATTTTGAAGCATTTCAGAAAAAACAAAATTTCACCAAAAAATCCAAAGGGGTTAGCCTTTGCTTTTCTACCAAAAACGACAATTTTCATCAACACTCGCCGTAAATTCATTTTTCTCGCCCGTGAATCAAAACTCACTGTAAATTCATTTTTCTCGCCCATGAGGCTTCTTATCTTTGTCAGATACGCGTTATCTTGTCATACCTAAATTTTGAAGCATTTCAGAAAAAAATCAAAATTTTAGAACAAAATCCTAAGAGATTAGCCTTTTTGCTTTTTACCAAAAACGGCAATTTTCATCAAAACTCGTCGTAAATTCATTTTTCTCGCCCGTGAAGCTTCTTATCTTTGTCAGATACGTGTTATGTTGTCATACCTAAATTTTGAAGCATTTCGAAAAAAAAATCAAAATTTCACAAAAAATCCAAAGGGAGTTAGCCTTTGTTTTTTACCAAAAATGACAAGTTCCATCAAAACTCATCGTAAATTCATTTTTGTCGCCCTTGGTGCTTCTTATCTTTGTCAGATACGCGTTATATTGTCACACCGAAATTTTGAAGCATTTCGGAAAAAATCAAAATTTCACAAAAAATCCAAAGGGGTTAGCCTTTGCTTTTTCTCAAAAATGGCAATTTTCATCAAAATTCATCGTAAATTCATTTTTCTCACCCATGAAGCTTCTTATTTTTGTCAGATTCGTGTTATATTGTCATAGCTAAATTTTGAAGCATTTCAGAAAAAACAAAATTTCACCAAAAAATCCAAAGGGGTGCCTTTGCTTTTCTACCAAAAACGACAATTTTCATCAACACTCGCCGTAAATTCATTTTTCTCGCCCGTGAATCAAAACTCACTGTAAATTCATTTTTCTCGCCCATGAGGCTTCTTATCTTTGTCAGATACGCGTTATCTTGTCATACCTAAATTTTGAAGCATTTCAGAAAAAATCAAAATTTCAGAACAAAATCCAAAGAGATTAGCCTTTTTGCTTTTTACCAAAAATGGCAATTTTCATCAAAACTCGTCGTAAATTCATTTTTCTCGCCCGTGAAGCTTCTTATCTTTGTCAGATACGTGTTATGTTGTCATACCAAAATTTTGAAGCATTTCGAAAAAATTAAAATTTCACAAGAAATCCAAAGGGGTTAGCCTTTGTTTTTTTACTAAAAATGACAAGTTCCATCAAAACTCGTCGTAAATTCATTTTTCTCGCCTATGAAGCTTCTTATATTTGTCAGATTTGTGTTATATTGTCATACCAAAATTTTTAAGCATTTCGGAAAAAATCAAAATTTCAAAAAAAATCCAAAGGGGTTAGCCTTTGATTTTTCTCACAAAATGGCAATTTTCATCAAAATTCATCGTAAATTCATTTTTCTTGCCCGTTAAGCTTCTTATCTTTGTCAGTTACGTGTTATATTATCATACCTAAATTTTGAAGCATTTACGAAAAAAATCAAAATTTCACAAAAAAATCCAAAGGGGTTAGCCTTTGCTTTTCTACCAAAAACGACAATTTTCATCAACACTCGCCGTAAATTCATTTTTCTCGCCCGTGAATCAAAACTAATTGTAAATTCATTTTTCTCGCCCATGAGGCTTCTTATCTTTGTCAGATACGCGTTATCTTGTCATAACTAAATTTTGAAGCATTTCAGGAAAAAAATCAAAATTTCAGAACAAAATCCAAAGGAATTAGCCTTTTTGCTTTTTACCAAAAACGGCAATTTTCATCAAAACTCGTCGTAAAGTCATTTTTCTCGCCTGTGAAGCTTCTTATCTTTGTCAGATACGTGTTATGTTGTCATACCTAAATTTTGAAGCATTTCAGAAAAAAAAATCAAAATTTCACAAGAAATCCAAAGGGGTTAGCCTTTGTTTTTTACCAAAAACGACAAGTTCCATCAAAACTCGACGTAAATTCATTTTTCTCGCCTGTGAAGCTTCTTATATTTGTCAGATTTGTGTTATATTGTCATACCAAAATTTTTAAGCATTTCGGAAAAAATCAAAATTTCACAAAAAATCCAAAGGTGTTAGCCTTTGCTTTTTCTCAAAAACGGCAATTTTCATCAAAATTCATCGTAAATTCATTTTTCTCACCCGTGAAGCTTCTTATTTTTGTCAGATACGTGTTATATTATCATACCTAAATTTTGAAGCATTTCAGAAAAAAACAAAGTTTCACCAAAAAATCCAAAGAGGTTAGCCTTTGCTTTTCTACCAAAAACGACAATTTTCATCAACACTCGCCGTAAATTCATTTTTCTCGCCCGTGAATCAAAACTCACTTTAAATTCATTTTTCTCGCCCATGAGGCTTCTTATCTTTGTCAGATACGCGTTATCTTGACAAACCTAAATTTTGAAGCATTTCAGAAAAAATCAAAATTTCAGAACAAATCCAAAGAGATTAGCCTTTTTGCTTTTTACCAAAAACGGCAATTTTCATCAAAACACGTCGTAAATTCATTTTTCTCGCCCGTGAAGCTTCTTATCTTTGTCAGATACGTGTTATGTTGTCATACCAAAATTTTGAAGCATTTCGAAAAAAATTAAAATTTCACAAGAAATCCAAAGGGGTTAGCCTTTGTTTTTTTACCAAAAATGACAAGTTCCATCAAAACTCGTCGTAAATTCATTTTTCTCGCCTATGAAGCTTCTTCTATTTGTCAGATTTGTGTTATATTGTCATACCAAAAATTTTAAGCATTTCGGAAAAAATCAAAATTTCAAAAAAATCCAAAGGGGTTAGCCTTTGATTTTTCTCAAAAAACGGCAATTTTCATCAAAATTCATCGTAAATTCATTTTTCTTGCCCGTTAAGCTTCTTATCTTTGTCAGTTACGTGTTATAATGTCATACCTAAATTTTGTAGCATTTACGAAAAAAATCAAAATTTCACAAAAAAATCCAAAGGGGTTAGCCTTTGCTTTTCTACCAAAAACGACAATTTTCATCAACACTCGCCGTAAATTCATTTTTCTCGCCCGTGAATCAAAACTCACTGTAAATTTATTTTTCACGCCCATGAGGCTTCTTATCTTTGTCAGATACGCGTTATCTTGTCATACCTAAATTTTGAAGCATTTCAGAAAAAAATCAAAATTTCAGAACAAAATCCAAAGAGATTAGCCTTTTTGCTTTTTACCAAAAATGGCAATTTTCATCAAAACTCGTCGTAAATTTATTTTTCTCGCCCGTGAAGCTTCTTATCTTTGTCAGATACGTGTTATGTTGTCATACCTAAATTTTGAAGCATTTCGAAAAAAAAATCAAAATTTCACAAAAAATCCAAAGGGAGTTAGCCTTTGTTTTTTACCAAAAATGACAAGTTCCATCAAAACTCATCGTAAATTCATTTTTCTCACCCTTGGTGCTTCTTATCTTTGTCAGATGCGCGTTATATTGTCACACCGAAATTTTGAAGCATTTTGGAAAAAATCAAAATTTCACAAAAAAATCCAAAGGGGTTAGCCTTTGCTTTTTCTCAAAAACGGCAATTTTCATCAAAATTCATCGTAAATTCATTTTTCTCACCCGTGAAGCTTCTTATTTTTGTCAGATACGTGTTATATTGTCATACCTAAATTTTGAAGCATTTCAGAAAAAACAAAATTTCACCAAAAAATCCAAAGGGGTTAGCCTTTGCTTTTCTACCAAAAACGACAATTTTCATCAACACTCGCCGTAAATTCATTTTTCTCGCCCGTGAATCAAAACTCACTGTAAATTCATTTTTCTCGCCCATGAGGCTTCTTATCTTTGTCAGATACGTGTTATCTTGTCATACCTAAATTTTGAAGCATTTCAGAAAAAAATCAAAATTTCAGAACAAAATCCAAAGGGATTAGCCTTTTTGCTTTTTACCAAAAATGGCAATTTTCATCAAAACTCGTCGTAAATTCATTTTTCTCGCCCGTGAAGCTTCTTATCTTTGTCAGATACGTGTTATGTTGTCATACCAAAATTTTGAAGCATTTCGAAAAAATTAAAATTTCACAAGAAATCCAAAGGGGTTAGCGTTTGTTTTTTTACCAAAAATGACAAGTTCCATCAAAACTCGTCGTAAATTCATTTTTCTCGCCTATGAAGCTTCTTATATTTGTCAGATTTGTGTTATATTGTCATACCAAAATTTTTAAGCATTTCGGAAAAAATCAAAATTTCAAAAAAAATCCAAAGGGGTTAGCCTTTGATTTTTCTTACAAAATGGCAATTTTCATCAAAATTCATCGTAAATTCATTTTTCTTGCCCGTTAAGCTTCTTATCTTTGTCAGTTACGTGTTATATTATCATACCTAAATTTTGAAGCATTTACGAAAAAAATCAAAATTTCACAAAAAAATCCAAAGGGGTTAGCCTTTGCTTTTCTACCAAAAACGACAATTTTCATCAACACTCGCCGTAAATTCATTTTTCTCGCCCGTGAATCAAAACTAATTGTAAATTCATTTTTCTCGCCCATGAGGCTTCTTATCTTTGTCAGATACGCGTTATATTGTCATAACTAAATTTTGAAGCATTTCAGGAAAAAAAATCAAAATTTCAGAACAAAATCCAAAGGAATTAGCCTTTTTGCTTTTTACCAAAAACGGCAATTTTCATCAAAACTCGTCGTAAAGTCATTTTTCTCGCCTGTGAAGCTTCTTATCTTTGTCAGATACGTGTTATGTTGTCATACCTAAATTTTGAAGCATTTCAGAAAAAAAAATCAAAATTTCACAAGAAATCCAAAGGGGTTAGCCTTTGTTTTTTACCAAAAACGACAAGTTCCATCAAAACTCGACGTAAATTCATTTTTCTCGCCTGTGAAGCTTCTTATATTTGTCAGATTTGTGTTATATTGTCATACCAAAATTTTTAAGCATTTCGGAAAAAATCAAAATTTCACAAAAAATCCAAAGGTGTTAGCCTTTGCTTTTTCTCAAAAACGGCAATTTTCATCAAAATTCATCGTAAATTCATTTTTCTCACCCGTGAAGCTTCTTATTTTTGTCAGATACGTGTTATATTATCATACCTAAATTTTGAAGCATTTCAGAAAAAAACAAAGTTTCACCAAAAAATCCAAAGAGGTTAGCCTTTGCTTTTCTACCAAAAACGACAATTTTCATCAACACTCGCCGTAAATTCATTTTTCTCGCCCGTGAATCAAAACTCACTGTAAATTCATTTTTCTCGCCCATGAGGCTTCTTATCTTTGTTAGATACGCGTTATCTTGACAAACCTAAATTTTGAAGCATTTCAGAAAAAATCAAAATTTCAGAACAAATCCAAAGAGATTAGCCTTTTTGCTTTTTACCAAAAACGGCAATTTTCATCAAAACACGTCGTAAATTCATTTTTCTCGCCCGTGAAGCTTCTTATCTTTGTCAGATACGTGTTATGTTGTCATACCAAAATTTTGAAGCATTTCGAAAAAAATTAAAATTTCACAAGAAATCCAAAGGGGTTAGCCTTTGTTTTTTTACCAAAAATGACAAGTTCCATCAAAACTCGTCGTAAATTCATTTTTCTCGCCTATGAAGCTTCTTCTATTTGTCAGATTTGTGTTATATTGTCATACCAAAATTTTTAAGCATTTCGGAAAAAATCAAAATTTCAAAAAAAATCCAAAGGGGTTAGCCTTTGATTTTTCTCAAAAACGGAAATTTTCATCAAAATTCATCGTAAATTCATTTTTCTTGCCCGTTAAGCTTCTTATCTTTGTCAGTTACGTGTTATAATGTCATACCTAAATTTTGTAGCATTTACGAAAAAAATCAAAATTTCACAAAAAAATCCAAAGGGGTTAGCCTTTGCTTTTCTACCAAAAACGACAATTTTCATCAACACTCGCCGTAAATTCATTTTTCTCGCCCGTGAATCAAAACTCACTGTAAATTTATTTTTCACGCCCATGAGGCTTCTTATCTTTGTCAGATACGCGTTATCTTGTCATACCTAAATTTTGAAGCATTTCAGAAAAAAATCAAAATTTCAGAACAAAATCCAAAGAGATTAGCCTTTTTGCTTTTTACCAAAAATGGCAATTTTCATCAAAACTCGTCGTAAATTTATTTTTCTCGCCCGTGAAGCTTCTTATCTTTGTCAGATACGTGTTATGTTGTCATACCTAAATTTTGAAGCATTTCGAAAAAAAAATCAAAATTTCACAAAAAATCCAAAGGGAGTTAGCCTTTGTTTTTTACCAAAAATGACAAGTTCCATCAAAACTCATCGTAAATTCATTTTTCTCACCCTTGGTGCTTCTTATCTTTGTTAGATGCGCGTTATATTGTCACACCGAAATTTTGAAGCATTTTGGAAAAAATCAAAATTTCACAAAAAAATCCAAAGGGGTTAGCCTTTGCTTTTTCTCAAAAACGGCAATTTTCATCAAAATTCATCGTAAATTCATTTTTCTCACCCGTGAAGCTTCTTATTTTTGTCAGATACGTGTTATATTGTCATACCTAAATTTTGAAGCATTTCAGAAAAAACAAAATTTCACCAAAAAATCCAAAGGGGTTAGCCTTTGCTTTTCTACCAAAAACGACAATTTTCATCAACACTCGCCGTAAATTCATTTTTCTCGCCCGTGAATCAAAACTCACTGTAAATTTATTTTTCTCGCCCATGAGGCTTCTTATCTTTGTCAGATACGCGTTATCTTGTCATACCTAAATTTTGAAGCATTTCAGAAAAAAATCAAAATTTCAGAACAAAATCCAAAGGGATTAGCCTTTTTGCTTTTTACCAAAAATGGCAATTTTCATCAAAACTCGTCGTAAATTCATTTTTCTCGCCCGTGAAGCTTCTTATCTTTGTCAGATACGTGTTATGTTGTCATACCAAAATTTTGAAGCATTTCGAAAAAAATTAAAATTTCACAAGAAATCCAAAGGGGTTAGCGTTTGTTTTTTTACCAAAAATGACAAGTTCCATCAAAACTCGTCGTAAATTCATTTTTCTCGCCTATGAAGCTTCTTATATTTGTCAGATTTGTGTTATATTGTCATACCAAAATTTTTAAGCATTTCGGAAAAAATCAAAATTTCAAAAAAAATCCAAAGGGGTTAGCCTTTGATTTTTCTTACAAAATGGCAATTTTCATCAAAATTCATCGTAAATTCATTTTTCTTGCCCGTTAAGCTTCTTATCTTTGTCAGTTACGTGTTATATTATCATACCTAAATTTTGAAGCATTTACGAAAAAAATCAAAATTTCACAAAAAAATCCAAAGGGGTTAGCCTTTGCTTTTCTACCAAAAACGACAATTTTCATCAACACTCGCCGTAAATTCATTTTTCTCGCCCGTGAATCAAAACTAATTGTAAATTCATTTTTCTCGCCCATGAGGCTTCTTATCTTTGTCAGATACGCGTTATCTTGTCATAACTAAATTTTGAAGCATTTCAGGAAAAAAATCAAAATTTCAGAACAAAATCCAAAGGAATTAGCCTTTTTGCTTTTTACCAAAAACGGCAATTTTCATCAAAACTCGTCGTAAAGTCATTTTTCTCGCCTGTGAAGCTTCTTATCTTTGTCAGATACGTGTTATGTTGTCATACCTAAATTTTGAAGCATTTCAGAAAAAAAATCAAAATTTCACAAGAAATCCAAAGGGGTTAGCCTTTGTTTTTTACCAAAAACGACAAGTTCCATCAAAACTCGACGTAAATTCATTTTTCTCGCCTGTGAAGCTTCTTATATTTGTCAGATTTGTGTTATATTGTCATACCAAAATTTTTAAGCATTTCGGAAAAAATCAAAATTTCACAAAAAATCCAAAGGTGTTAGCCTTTGCTTTTTTCTCAAAAACGGCAATTTTCATCAAAATTCATCGTAAATTCATTTTTCTCACCCGTGAAGCTTCTTATTTTTGTCAGATACGTGTTATATTATCATACCTAAATTTTGAAGCATTTCAGAAAAAAACAAAGTTTCACCAAAAAATCCAAAGAGGTTAGCCTTTGCTTTTCTACCAAAAACGACAATTTTCATCAACACTCGCCGTAAATTCATTTTTCTCGCCCGTGAATCAAAACTCACTGTAAATTCATTTTTCTCGCCCATGAGGCTTCTTATCTTTGTCAGATACGCGTTATCTTGTCATACCTAAATTTTGAAGCATTTCAGAAAAAAATCAAAATTTCAGAACAAATCCAAAGAGATTAGCCTTTTTGCTTTTTACCAAAAACGGCAATTTTCATCAAAACTCGTCGTAAATTCATTTTTCTCGCCCGTGAAGCTTCTTATCTTTGTCAGATACGTGTTATGTTGTCATACCAAAATTTTAAAGCATTTCGAAAAAAATTAAAATTTCACAAGAAATCCAAAGGGGTTAGCCTTTGTTTTTTTACCAAAAATGACAAGTTCCATCAAAACTCGTCGTAAATTCATTTTTCTCGCCTATGAAGCTTCTTATATTTGTCAGATTTGTGTTATATTGTCATACCAAAATTTTTAAGCATTTCTGAAAAAATCAAAATTTCAAAAAAAATCCAAAGGGGTTAGCCTTTGATTTTTCTCAAAAAACGGCAATTTTCATCAAAATTCATCGTAAATTCATTTTTCTTGCCCGTTAAACTTCTTATCTTTGTCAGTTACGTGTTATATTGTCATACCTAAATTTTGAAGCATTTACGAAAAAAATCAAAATTTCACAAAAAAATCCAAAGGGGTTAGCCTTTGCTTTTCTACCAAAAACGACAATTTTCATCAACACTCGCCGTAAATTCATTTTTCTCGCCCGTGAATAAAAACTCACTGTAAATTTATTTTTCGCGCCCATGAGGCTTCTTATCTTTGTCAGATACGCGTTATCTTGTCATACCTAAATTTTGAAGCATTTCAGAAAAAAATCAAAATTTCAGAACAAAATCCAAAGGGATTAGCCTTTTTGCTTTTTACCAAAAATGGCAATTTTCATCAAAACTCGTCGTAAATTCATTTTTCTCGCCCGTGAAGCTTCTTATCTTTGTCAGATACGTGTTATGTTGTCATACCAAAATTTTGAAGCATTTCGAAAAAATTAAAATTTCACAAGAAATCCAAAGGGGTTAGCCTTTGTTTTTTTACCAAAAATGACAAGTTCCATCAAAAATCGTCGTAAATTCATTTTTCTCGCCTATGAAGCTTCTTATATTTGTCAGATTTGTGTTATATTGTCATACCAAAATTTTTAAGCATTTCGGAAAAAATCAAAATTTCAAAAAAATCCAAAGGGGTTAGCCTTTGATTTTTCTCAAAAAACGGCAATTTTCATCAAAATTCATCGTAAATTCATTTTTCTTGCCCGTTAAGCTTCTTATCTTTGTCAGTTACGTGTTGTATTGTCATACCTAAATTTTGAAGCATTTATGAAAAAAATCAAAATTTCACAAAAAAATCCAAAGGGGTTAGCCTTTGCTTTTCTACCAAAAACGACAATTTTCATCAACACTCGCCGTAAATTCATTTTTCTCGCCCGTGAATCAAAACTCATTGTAAATTCATTTTTCTCGCCCATGAGGCTTCTTATCTTTGTCAGATACGCGTTATCTTGTCAAACCTAAATTTTGAAGCATTTCAGGAAAAAAATTAAAATTTCAGAACAAAATCCAAAGGAATTAGCCTTTTTGCTTTTTACCAAAAACGGCAATTTTCATCAAAACTCGTCGTAAAGTCATTTTTCTCGCCTGTGAAGCTTCTTATCTTTGTCAGATACGTGTTATGTTGTCATACCTAAATTTTGAAGCATTTCAGAAAAAAAATCAAAATTTCACAAGAAATCCAAAGGGGTTAGCCTTTGTTTTTTACCAAAAACGACAAGTTCCATCAAAACTCGACGTAAATTCATTTTTCTCGCCTGTGAAGCTTCTTATATTTGTCAGATTTGTGTTATATTGTCATACCAAAATTTTTAAGCATTTCGGAAAAAATCAAAATTTCACAAAAAATCCAAAGGTGTTAGCCTTTGCTTTTTTCTCAAAAACGGCAATTTTCATCAAAATTCATCGTAAATTCATTTTTCTCACCCGTGAAGCTTCTTATTTTTGTCAGATACGTGTTATATTATCATACCTAAATTTTGAAGCATTTCAGAAAAAAACAAAGTTTCACCAAAAAATCCAAAGAGGTTAGCCTTTGCTTTTCTACCAAAAACGACAATTTTCATCAACACTCGCCGTAAATTCATTTTTCTCGCCCGTGAATCAAAACTCACTGTAAATTCATTTTTCTCGCCCATGAGGCTTCTTATCTTTGTCAGATACGCGTTATCTTGTCATACCTAAATTTTGAAGCATTTCAGAAAAAAATCAAAATTTCAGAACAAATCCAAAGAGATTAGCCTTTTTGCTTTTTACCAAAAACGGCAATTTTCATCAAAACTCGTCGTAAATTCATTTTTCTCGCCTGTGAAGCTTCTTATCTTTGTCAGATACGTGTTATGTTGTCATACCAAAATTTTAAAGCATTTCGAAAAAAATTAAAATTTCACAAGAAATCCAAAGGGGTTAGCCTTTGTTTTTTTACCAAAAATGACAAGTTCCATCAAAACTCGTCGTAAATTCATTTTTCTCGCCTATGAAGCTTCTTATATTTGTCAGATTTGTGTTATATTGTCATACCAAAATTTTTAAGCATTTCGGAAAAAATCAAAATTTCAAAAAAAATCCAAAGGGGTTAGCCTTTGATTTTTCTCAAAAAACGGCAATTTTCATCAAAATTCATCGTAAATTCATTTTTCTTGCCCGTTAAGCTTCTTATCTTTGTCAGTTACGTGTTATATTGTCATACCTAAATTTTGAAGCATTTACGAAAAAAATCAAAATTTCACAAAAAAATCCAAAGGGGTTAGCCTTTGCTTTTCTACCAAAAACGACAATTTTCATCAACACTCGCCGTAAATTCATTTTTCTCGCCCGTGAATCAAAACTCACTGTAAATTTATTTTTCGCGCCCATGAGGCTTCTTATCTTTGTCAGATACGCGTTATCTTGTCATACCTAAATTTTGAAGCATTTCAGAAAAAAATCAAAATTTCAGAACAAAATCCAAAGGGATTAGCCTTTTTGCTTTTTACCAAAAATGGCAATTTTCATCAAAACTCATCGTAAATTCATTTTTCTCGCCCGTGAAGCTTCTTATCTTTGTCAGATACGTGTTATGTTGTCATACCAAAATTTTGAAGCATTTCGAAAAAATTAAAATTTCACAAGAAATCCAAAGGGGTTAGCCTTTGTTTTTTTACCAAAAATGACAAGTTCCATAAAAAATCGTCGTAAATTCATTTTTCTCGCCTATGAAGCTTCTTATATTTGTCAGATTTGTGTTATATTGTCATACCAAAATTTTTAAGCATTTCGGAAAAAATCAAAATTTCAAAAAAATCCAAAGGGGTTAGCCTTTGATTTTTCTCAAAAAACGGCAATTTTCATCAAAATTCATCGTAAATTCATTTTTCTTGCCCGTTAAGCTTCTTATCTTTGTCAGTTACGTGTTATATTGTCATACCTAAATTTTGAAGCATTTATGAAAAAAATCAAAATTTCACAAAAAAATCCAAAGGGGTTAGCCTTTGCTTTTCTACCAAAAACGACAATTTTCATCAACACTCGCCGTAAATTCATTTTTCTCGCCCGTGAATCAAAACTCATTGTAAATTCATTTTTCTCGCCCATGAGGCTTCTTATCTTTGTCAGATACGCGTTATCTTGTCAAACCTAAATTTTGAAGCATTTCAGGAAAAAAATTAAAATTTCAGAACAAAATACAAAGGAATTAGCCTTTTTGCTTTTTACCAAAAACGGCAATTTTCATCAAAACTCGTCGTAAAGTCATTTTTCTCGCCTGTGAAGCTTCTTATCTTTGTCAGATACGTGTTATGTTGTCATACCTAAATTTTGAAGCATTTCAGAAAAAAAATCAAAATTTCACAAGAAATCCAAAGGGGTTAGCCTTTGTTTTTTACCAAAAACGACAAGTTCCATCAGAACTCGACGTAAATTCATTTTTCTCGCCTGTGAAGCTTCTTATATTTGTCAGATTTGTGTTATATTGTCATACCAAAATTTTTAAGCATTTCTGAAAAAATCAAAATTTCACAAAAAATCCAAAGGTGTTAACCTTTGCTTTTTCTCAAAAACGGCAATTTTCATCAAAATTCATCGTAAATTCATTTTTCTCACTCGTGAAGCTTCTTATTTTTGTCAGATACGTGTTATATTATCATACCTAAATTTTGAAGCATTTCAGAAAAAACAAAGTTTCACCAAAAAATCCAAAGAGGTTAGCCTTTGCTTTTCTACCAAAAACGACAATTTTCATCAACACTCGCCGTAAATTCATTTTTCTCGCCCGTGAATCAAAACTCACTGTAAATTCATTTTTCTCGCCGATGAGGCTTCTTATCTTTGTCAGATACGCGTTATCTTGTCATACCTAAATTTTGAAGCATTTCAGAAAAAATCAAAATTTCAGAACAAATCCAAAGAGATTAGCCTTTTTGCTTTTTACCAAAAACGGCAATTTTCATCAAAACTCGTCGTAAATTCATTTTTCTCGCCCGTGAAGCTTCTTATCTTTGTCAGATACGTGTTATGTTGTCATACCTAAATTTTGAAGCATTTCGAAAAAAAAAATCAAAATTTCACAAATAATCCAAAGGGACTTAGCCTTTGTTTTTTACCAAAAATGACAAGTTCCATCAAAACTCATCGTAAATTCATTTTTGTCGCCCTTGGTGCTTCTTATCTTTGCCAGATACGCGTTATATTGTCACACCGAAATTTTGAAGCATTTCGGAAAAAAATCAAAATTTCACAAAAATCCAAAGGGGTTAGCCTTTGTTTTTTCTCAAAAATGGCAATTTTCATCAAAATTCATCGTAAATTCATTTTTCTCACCCATGAAGCTTCTTATTTTTGTCAGATACGTGTTATATTGTCATAACTAAATTTTGAAGCATTTCCGAAAAAACAAAATTTCACCAAAAAATCCAAAGCGGTTAGCCTTTGCTTTTCTACCAAAAACGACAATTTTCATCAACACTCGCCGTAAATTCATTTTTCTCGCCCGTGAATCAAAACTCACTGTAAATTCATTTTTCTCGCCCATGAGGCTTCTTATCTTTGTCAGATACGCGTTATCTTGTCATACCTAAATTTTGAAGCATTTCAGAAAAAAATCAAAATTTCAGAACAAAATCCAAAGAGATTAGCCTTTTTGCTTTTTACCAAAAATGGCAATTTTCATCAAAACTCGTCGTAAATTTATTTTTCTCGCCCGTGAAGCTTCTTATCTTTGTCAGATACGTGTTATGTTGTCATACCTAAATTTTGAAGCATTTCGAAAAAAAAATCAAAATTTCACAAAAAATCCAAAGGGAGTTAGCCTTTGTTTTTTACCAAAAATGACAAGTTCCATCAAAACTCATCGTAAATTCATTTTTCTCGCCCTTGGTGCTTCTTATCTTTGTCAGATACGCGTTATATTGTCACACCGAAATTTTGAAGCATTTTGGAAAAAATCAAAATTTCACAAAAAAATCCAAAGGGGTTAGCCTTTGCTTTTTCTCAAAAACGGCAATTTTCATCAAAATTCATCGTAAATTCATTTTTCTCACCCGTGAAGCTTCTTATTTTTGTCAGATACGTGTTATATTGTCATACCTAAATTTTGAAGCATTTCAGAAAAAACAAAATTTCACCAAAAAATCCAAAGGGGTTAGCCTTTGCTTTTCTACCAAAAACGACAATTTTCATCAACACTCGCCGTAAATTCATTTTTCTCGCCCGTGAATCAAAACTCACTGTAAATTTATTTTTCTCGCCCATGAGGCTTCTTATCTTTGTCAGATACGCGTTATCTTGTCATACCTAAATTTTGAAGCATTTCAGAAAAAAATCAAAATTTCAGAACAAAATCCAAAGGGATTAGCCTTTTTGCTTTTTACCAAAAATGGCAATTTTCATCAAAACTCGTCGTAAATTCATTTTTCTCGCCCGTGAAGCTTCTTATCTTTGTCAGATACGTGTTATGTTGTCATACCAAAATTTTGAAGCATTTCGAAAAAAATTAAAATTTCACAAGAAATCCAAAGGGGTTAGCCTTTGTTTTTTTACCAAAAATGACAAGTTCCATCAAAACTCGTCGTAAATTCATTTTTCTCGCCTATGAAGCTTCTTATATTTGTCAGATTTGTGTTATATTGTCATACCAAAATTTTTAAGCATTTCGGAAAAAATCAAAATTTCAAAAAAAATCCAAAGGGGTTAGCCTTTGATTTTTCTTACAAAATGGAAATTTTCATCAAAATTCATCGTAAATTCATTTTTCTTGCCCGTTAAGCTTCTTATCTTTGTCAGTTACGTGTTATATTATCATACCTAAATTTTGAAGCATTTACGAAAAAAATCAAAATTTCACAAAAAAATCCAAAGGGGTTAGCCTTTGCTTTTCTACCAAAAACGACAATTTTCATCAACACTCGCCGTAAATTCATTTTTCTCGCCCGTGAATCAAAACTAATTGTAAATTCATTTTTCTCGCCCATGAGGCTTCTTATCTTTGTCAGATACGCGTTATCTTGTCATAACTAAATTTTGAAGCATTTCAGGAAAAAATCAAAATTTCAGAATAAAATCCAAAGGAATTAGCCTTTTTGCTTTTTACCAAAAACGGCAATTTTCATCAAAACTCGTCGTAAAGTCATTTTTCTCGCCTGTGAAGCTTCTTATCTTTGTCAGATACGTGTTATGTTGTCATACCTAAATTTTGAAGCATTTCAGAAAAAAAAATCAAAATTTCACAAGAAATCCAAAGGGGTTAGCCTTTGTTTTTTACCAAAAACGACAAGTTCCATCAAAACTCGACGTAAATTCATTTTTCTCGCCTGTGAAGCTTCTTATATTTGTCAGATTTGTGTTATATTGTCATACCAAAATTTTTAAGCATTTCGGAAAAAATCAAAATTTCACAAAAAATCCAAAGGTGTTAGCCTTTGCTTTTTTCTCAAAAACGGCAATTTTCATCAAAATTCATCGTAAATTCATTTTTCTCACCCGTGAAGCTTCTTATTTTTGTCAGATACGTGTTATATTATCATACCTAAATTTTGAAGCATTTCAGAAAAAAACAAAGTTTCACCAAAAAATCCAAAGAGGTTAGCCTTTGCTTTTCTACCAAAAACGACAATTTTCATCAACACTCGCCGTAAATTCATTTTTCTCGCCCGTGAATCAAAACTCACTGTAAATTCATTTTTCTCGCCCATGAGGCTTCTTATCTTTGTCAGATACGCGTTATCTTGTCATACCTAAATTTTGAAGCATTTCAGAAAAAAATCAAAATTTCAGAACAAATCCAAAGAGATTAGCCTTTTTGCTTTTTACCAAAAACGGCAATTTTCATCAAAACTCGTCGTAAATTCATTTTTCTCGCCCGTGAAGCTTCTTATGTTTGTCAGATACGTGTTATGTTGTCATACCAAAATTTTAAAGCATTTCGAAAAAAATTAAAATTTCACAAGAAATCCAAAGGGGTTAGCCTTTGTTTTTTTACCAAAAATGACAAGTTCCATCAAAACTCGTCGTAAATTCATTTTTCTCGCCTATGAAGCTTCTTATATTTGTCAGATTTGTGTTATATTGTCATACCAAAATTTTTAAGCATTTCGGAAAAAATCAAAATTTCAAAAAAAATCCAAAGGGGTTAGCCTTTGATTTTTCTCAAAAAACGGCAATTTTCATCAAAATTCATCGTAAATTCATTTTTCTTGCCCGTTAAGCTTCTTATCTTTGTCAGTTACGTGTTATATTGTCATACCTAAATTTTGAAGCATTTACGAAAAAAATCAAAATTTCACCAAAAAATCCAAAGGGGTTAGCCTTTGCTTTTCTACCAAAAACGACAATTTTCATCAACACTCGCCGTAAATTCATTTTTCTCGCCCGTGAATCAAAACTCACTGTAAATTTATTTTTCGCGCCCATGAGGCTTCTTATCTTTGTCAGATACGCGTTATCTTGTCATACCTAAATTTTGAAGCATTTCAGAAAAAAATCAAAATTTCAGAACAAAATCCAAAGGGATTAGCCTTTTTGCTTTTTACCAAAAATGGCAATTTTCATCAAAACTCGTCGTAAATTCATTTTTCTCGCCCGTGAAGCTTCTTATCTTTGTCAGATACGTGTTATGTTGTCATACCAAAATTTTGAAGCATTTCGAAAAAAAATTAAAATTTCACAAGAAATCCAAAGGGGTTAGCCTTTGTTTTTTTACCAAAAATGACAAGTTCCATCAAAACTCGTCGTAAATTCATTTTTCTCGCCTATGAAGCTTCTTATATTTGTCAGATTTGTGTTATATTGTCATACCAAAATTTTTAAGCATTTCGGAAAAAATCAAAATTTCACAAAAAATCCAAAGGGGTTAGCCTTTGATTTTTCTCAAAAAACGGCAATTTTCATCAAAATTCATCGTAAATTCATTTTTCTTGCCCGTTAAGCTTCTTATCTTTGTCAGTTACGTGTTATATTGTCATACCTAAATTTTGAAGCATTTATGAAAAAAATCAAAATTTCACAAAAAAATCCAAAGGGGTTAGCCTTTGCTTTTCTACCAAAAACGACAATTTTCATCAACACTCGCCGTAAATTCATTTTTCTCGCCCGTGAATCAAAACTCATTGTAAATTCATTTTTCTCGCCCATGAGGCTTCTTATCTTTGTCAGATACGCGTTATCTTGTCATACCTAAATTTTGAAGCATTTCAGGAAAAAAATCAAAATTTCAGAACAAAATCCAAAGGAATTAGCCTTTTTGCTTTTTACCAAAAATGGCAATTTTCATCAAAACTCGTCGTAAATTCATTTTTCTCGCCTGTGAAGCTTCTTATCTTTGTCAGATACGTGTTATGTTGTCATACCTAAATTTTGAAGCATTTCAAAAAAAATCAAAATTTCACAAGAAATCCAAAGTGGTTAGCCTTTGTTTTTTACCAAAAACGACAAGTTCCATCAAAACTCGACGTAAATTCATTTTTCTCGCCTGTGAAGCTTCTTATATTTGTCAGATTTGTGTTATATTGTCATACCAAAATTTTTAAGCATTTCGGAAAAAATCAAAATTTCACAAAAAATCCAAAGGGGTTAGCATTTGATTTTTCTCAAAAACGGCAATTTTCATCAAAATTCGTCATAAATTCATTTTTCTTGCCCGTGAAGCTTCTTATCTTTGTCAGTTACGTGTTCTATTGTCATACCTAAATTTTGAAGCATTTCCGAAAAAAAAAATCAAAACTTCACAAAAAAATCCAAAGGGGTTAGCCTTTGCTTTTCTACCAAAAACGACAATTTTCATCAACACTCGCCGTAAATTCATTTTTCTCGCACGTGAATCAAAACTCACTGTAAATTCATTTTTCTCGCCCATGAGGCTTCTTATCTTTGTCAGTTACGTGTTATATTGTCATACCTAAATTTTGAAGCATTTTGGAAAAAAAATCAAAATTTCATGAAAAAATCCAAAGGGGTTAGCCTTTGCTTTTCTACCAAAACGACAATTTTCATCAACACTCATCGTAAATTCATTTTTATCGCCCGTGAATCAAAACTCGCCGTAAATTCATTTTTCGTGCCCATGAAGCTTCTTATCTTTGTCAGATACACGTTATATTTTCATACCTAAATTTTGAAGCATTTTAGAAAAAATCAAAATTTCACAAAAAAATCCAAAAGGGTTAGCCTTTGCTTTTCTACCAAAAACGACAATTTTCATCAACACTCGCCATAAATTCATTTTCTCACCCGTGAATCAAAACACGCTGTAAATTCATTTTTCTTGCAGTGAAGCTTCTTATCTTTGTCAGATAAGCGTTACACTTTCATACCTAAATTTTGAAGCATTTCGGAAAAATCAAAATTTCACAAAAAATCCAAAAATGTTATCCTTTATTTTTCTACCAAAAATGACAAGTTCCATCAAAACTTGTCATAAATTCATTTTTCTCACCTGTGTAGATTCTTATCTTTGTCAGTTACGTGTTATATTGTCATAAATAAATTTTGATGCATTTTGGAAAAAATCAAAATTTCACGAAAAAAATCCAAAGGGGTTAGCCTTTGCTTTTCTACCAAAAACGACAATTTTCATCAACACTCGCCGTAAATTCATTTTTCTCGCCCATGAGGCTTCTTATCTTTGTCAGATACGCGTTATCTTGTCATACCTAAATTTTGAAGCATTTCAGAAAAAAATCAAAATTTCAGAACAAAATCCAAAGGGATTAGCCTTTTTGCTTTTTACCAAAAATGGCAATTTTCATCAAAACTCGTCGTAAATTCATTTTTCTCGCCCGTGAAGCTTCTTATCTTTGTCAGATACGTGTTATGTTTTCATACCAAAATTTTGAAGCATTTCGAAAAAAAATTAAAATTTCACAAGAAATCCAAAGGGGTTAGCCTTTGTTTTTTTACCAAAAATGACAAGTTCCATCAAAACTCGTCGTAAATTCATTTTTCTCGCCTATGAAGCTTCTTATATTTGTCAGATTTGTGTTATATTGTCATACCAAAATTTTTAAGCATTTCGGAAAAAATCAAAATTTCACAAAAAATCCAAAGGGGTTAGCCTTTGATTTTTCTCAAAAAACGGCAATTTTCATCAAAATTCATCGTAAATTCATTTTTCTTGCCCGTTAAGCTTCTTATCTTTGTCAGTTACGTGTTATATTGTCATACCTAAATTTTGAAGCATTTATGAAAAAATCAAAATTTCACAAAAAAAATCCAAAGGGGTTAGCCTTTGCTTTTCTACCAAAAACGACAATTTTCATCAACACTCGCCGTAAATTCATTTTTCTCGCCCGTGAATCAAAACTCATTCTAAATTCATTTTTCTCGCCCATGAGGCTTCTTATCTTTGTCAGATACGCGTTATCTTGTCATTCCTAAATTTTGAAGCATTTCAGGAAAAAAATCAAAATTTCAGAACAAAATCCAAAGGAATTAGCCTTTTTGCTTTTTACCAAAAATGGCAATTTTCATCAAAACTCGTCGTAAATTCATTTTTCTCGCCTGTGAAGCTTCTTATCTTTGTCAGATACGTGTTATGTTGTCATACCTAAATTTTGAAGCATTTCAAAAAAAATCAAAATTTCACAAGAAATCCAAAGTGGTTAGCCTTTGTTTTTTACCAAAAACGACAAGTTCCATCAAAACTCGACGTAAATTCATTTTTCTCGCATGTGAAGCTTCTTATATTTGTCAGATTTGTGTTATATTGTCATACCAAAATTTTTAAGCATTTCGGAAAAAATCAAAATTTCACAAAAAATCCAAAGAGGTTAGCCTTTGCTTTTCTACCAAAAACGACAATTTTCATCAACACTCGCCGTAAACTCATTTTTCTCGCCCGTGAATCAAAACTCACTGTAAATTCATTTTTCTCGCCCATGAGGCTTCTTATCTTTGCCAGATACGCGTTATCTTGTCATACCTAAATTTTGAAGCATTTCAGAAAAAAAATCAAAATTTCACAACAAAATCCAAAGGGATTAGCCTTTTTGCTTTTTACCAAAAACGGCAATTTTCATCAAAACTCGTCGTAAATTCATTTTTCTCGCCCGTGAAGCTTCTTATCTTTGTCAGATACGTGTTATGTTGTCATACCTAAATTTTGAAGCATTTCGAAAAAAAAATCAAAATTTCACAAAAAATCCAAAGAGAGTTAGCCTTTGTTTTTTACCAAAAATGACAAGTTCTATCAAAACTCATCGTAAATTCATTTTTCTCGCCCTTGGTGCTTCTTATCTTTGTCAGATACGCGTTATATTGTCACACCAAAATTTTGAAGCATTTCGGAAAAAATCAAAATTTCACAAAAAATCCAAAGGGGTTAGCCTTTGCTTTTTCTCAAAAACGGCAATTTTCGTCAAAATTCATCGTAAATTCATTTTTCTCACCCGTGAAGCTTCTTATTTTTGTCAGATACTGTTATATTGTCATACCTAAATTTTGAAGCATTTCAGAAAAAACAAAATTTCACCAAAAAATCCAAAGGGGTTAGCCTTTGCTTTTCTACCAAAAACGACAATTTTCATCAACACTCGCCATAAATTCATTTTTCTCGCCCGTGAATCAAAACTCACTGTAAATTTATTTTTCTTGCCCACGAGGCTTCTTATCTTTGTCAGATACGCGTTATCTTGTCATACCTAAATTTTGAAGCATTTCAGAAAAAAATCAAAATTTCAGAACAAAATCCAAAGGGATTAGCCTTTTTGCTTTTTACCAAAAACGGCAATTTTCATCAAAACTCGTCGTAAATTCATTTTTCTCGCCCGTGAAGCTTCTTATCTTTGTCAGATACGTGTTATGTTGTCATACCAAAATTTTGAAGCATTTCGAAAAAAAATCAAAATTTCACAAGAAATCCAAAGGGGTTAGCCTTTGTTTTTTTACCAAAAACGACAAGTTCCATCAAAACTCGACGTAAATTCATTTTTCTCGCCTGTGAAGCTTCTTATATTTGTCAGATTTGTGTTATATTGTCATACCAAAGTTTTTAAGCATTTCAGAAAAAATCAAAATTTCACAAAAAATCCAAAGGGGTTAGCCTTTGATTTTTCTCAAAAACGGCAATTTTCATCAAAATTCGTCGTAAATTCATTTTTCTTGCCCGTGAAGCTTCTTATCTTTGTCAGTTACGTGTTATATTGTCATACCTAAATTTTGAAGCATTTCCGAAAAAATCAAAATTTCACAAAAAAAATCCAAAGGGGTTAGCCTTTGCTTTTCTACCAAAAACGACAATTTTCATCAACACTCGCCGTAAATTCATTTTTCTCGCCCGTGAATCAAACTCACTATAAATTCATTTTTCTCGCCCATGAGGCTTCTTATCTTTGTCAGATACGCGTTATCTTGTCATACCTAAATTTTGAAGCATTTCAGAAAAAAAATCAAAATTTCAGAACAAAATCCAAAGGGATTAGCCTTTTTGCTTTTTACGAAAAATGGCAATTTTCATCAAAACTCGTCATAAATTCATTTTTCTCGCCCGTGAAGATTCTTATCTTTGTCAGATACGTGTTATGTTGTCATACCTAAATTTTGAAGCATTTCGGAAAAAAAATCAAAATTTCACAAGAAATCCAAAGGGGTTAGCCTTTGTTTTTTACCAAAAACGACAAGTTCCATCAAAACTCGACATAAAATCATTTTTCTCACCTGTGAAGCTTCTTATATTTGTCAGATTTGTGTTATATTGTCATAACAAAATTTTTAAGCATTTCGGAAAAAATCAAAATTTCACAAAAAATCCAAAGGGGTTAGCCTTTGATTTTTCTCAAAAAACGGCAATTTTCATCAAAATTCATCATAAATTCATTTTTCTTGCCCGTGAAGCTTCTTATCTTTGTCAGTTACGTGTTATATTGTCATACCTAAATTTTGAAGCATTTCCGAAAAAAATCAAAATTTCACAAAAAAATCCAAAGGGGATAGCCTTTGCTTTTCTACCAAAAACGACAATTTTCATCAACACTCGCCGTAAATTCATTTTTCTCGCCCGTGAATCAAACTCACTGTAAATTCATTTTTCTCGCCCATGAGGCTTCTTATTTTTGTCAGATACGCGTTATCTTGTCATACCTAAATTTTGAAGAATTTCAGAAAAAAATCAAAATTTCAGAACAAAATTCAAAGGGATTAGCCTTTTTGCTTTTTACCAAAAATGGCAATTTTCATCAAAACTCGTCGTAAATTCATTTTTCTCGCCCGTGAAGCTTCTTATCTTTGTCAGATACGTGTTATGTTGTCATACCTAAATTTTGAAGCATTTCGGAAAAAAATCAAAATTTCACAAGAAATCCAAAGGGGTTAGCCTTTGTTTTTTTACCAAAAACGACAAGTTCCATCAAAACTCGATGTAAATTCATTTTTCTCGCCTGTGAAGCTTCTTATATTTGTCAGATTTGTGTTATATTGTCATACCAAAATTTTTAAGCATTTCGGAAAAAATCAAAATTTCACAAAAAATCCAAAGGGGTTAGCCTTTGATTTTTCTCAAAAAACGGCAATTTTCATCAAAATTCATCGTAAATTCATTTTTCTTGCCCGTGAAGCTTCTTATCTTTGTCAGTTACGTGTTATATTATCATACCTAAATTTTGAAGCATTTACCAAAAAAAATCAAAATTTCACAAAAAAAACCCAAAGAGGTTAGCCTTTGCTTTTCTACCAAAAACGACAATTTTCATCAACACTCGCCGTAAATTCATTTTTCTCGCCCGTGAATCAAAACTCATTGTAAATTCATTTTTCTCGCCCATGAGGCTTCTTATCTTTGTTAGATACGCGTTATCTTGTCATACCTAAATTTTGAAGCATTTCAGGAAAAAAAATCAAAATTTCAGAACAAAATCCAAAGGGATGAGCCTTTTTGCTTTTTACCAAAAACGGCAATTTTTATCAAAACTCGTCGTAAATTCATTTTTCTCGCCCGTGAAGCTTCTTATCTTTGTCAGATACGTGTTATGTTGTCATACCTAAATTTTGAAGCATTTCGAAAAAAAATCAAAATTTCACAAAAAATCCAAAGTGAGTTAGCCTTTGTTTTTTTACCAAAAATGACAAGTTCCATCAAAACTCATCGTAAATTCATTTTTCTCGCCCTTGGTGCTTCTTATCTTTGTCAGATACGCGTTATATTGTCACACCAAAATTTTGAAGCATTTCGGAAAAAATCAAAATTTCACAAAAAATCCAAAGGGGTTAGCCTTTGATTTTTCTCAAAAAACGGCAATTTTCATCAAAATTCATCATAAATTCATTTTTCTTGCCCGTGAAGCTTCTTATCTTTGTCAGTTACGTGTTATATTGTCATACCTAAATTTTGAAGCATTTCCGAAAAAAATCAAAATTTCACAAAAAAATCCAAAGGGGATAGCCTTTGCTTTTCTACCAAAAACGACAATTTTCATCAACACTCACCGTAAATTCATTTTTCTCGCCCGTGAATCAAACTCACTGTAAATTCATTTTTCTCGCCCATGAGGCTTCTTATTTTTGTCAGATACGCGTTATCTTGTCATACCTAAATTTTGAAGAATTTCAGAAAAAAATCAAAATTTCAGAACAAAATCCAAAGGGATTAGCCTTTTTGCTTTTTACCAAAAATGGCAATTTTCATCAAAACTCGTCGTAAATTCATTTTTCTCGCCCGTGAAGCTTCTTATCTTTGTCAGATACGTGTTATGTTGTCATACCTAAATTTTGAAGCATTTCGGAAAAAAATCAAAATTTCACAAGAAATCCAAAGGGGTTAGCCTTTGTTTTTTTACCAAAAACGACAAGTTCCATCAAAACTCGATGTAAATTCATTTTTCTCGCCTGTGAAGCTTCTTATATTTGTCAGATTTGTGTTATATTGTCATACCAAAATTTTTAAGCATTTCGGAAAAAATCAAAATTTCACAAAAAATCCAAAGGGGTTAGCCTTTGATTTTTCTCAAAAAACGGCAATTTTCATCAAAATTCATCGTAAATTCATTTTTCTTGCCCGTGAAGCTTCTTATCTTTGTCAGTTACGTGTTATATTATCATACCTAAATTTTGAAGCATTTACGAAAAAAATCAAAATTTCACAAAAAAACCCAAAGATGTTAGCCTTTGCTTTTCTACCAAAAACGACAATTTTCATCAACACTCGCCGTAAATTCATTTTTCTCGCCCGTGAATCAAAACTCATTGTAAATTCATTTCTCTCGCCCATGAGGCTTCTTATCTTTGTTAGATACGCGTTATCTTGTCATACCTAAATTTTGAAGCATTTCAGGAAAAAAAATCAAAATTTCAGAACAAAATCCAAAGGGATGAGCCTTTTTGCTTTTTACCAAAAACGGCAATTTTTATCAAAACTCGTCGTAAATTCATTTTTCTCGCCCGTGAAGCTTCTTATCTTTGTCAGATACGTGTTATGTTGTCATACCTAAATTTTGAAGCATTTCGAAAAAAAAATCAAAATTTCACAAAAAATCCAAAGGGAGTTAGCCTTTGTTTTTTTACCAAAAATGACAAGTTCCATCAAAACTCATCGTAAATTCATTTTTCTCGCCCTTGGTGCTTCTTATCTTTGTCAGATACGCGTTATATTGTCACACCGAAATTTTGAAGCATTTCGGAAAAAATCAAAATTTCACAAAAAATCCAAAGGGGTTAGCCTTTGCTTTTTCTCAAAAACGGCAATTTTCATCAAAATTCATCGTAAATTCATTTTTCTCACCCATGAAGCTTCTTATTTTTGTCAGATACGTGTTATATTGTCATACCTAAATTTGAAGCATTTCAGAAAAAACAAAATTTCACCAAAAAATCCAAAGGGGTTAGCCTTTGCTTTTCTACCAAAACGACAATTTTCATCAACACTCGCCGTAAATTCATTTTTCTCGCCCGTGAATCAAAACTCACTGTAAATTTATTTTTCTCGCCCATGAGGCTTCTTATCTTTGTCAGATACACGTTATCTTGTCATACCTAAATTTTGAAGCATTTCAGAAAAATCAAAATTTCACAAAAAATCCAAAGGGGTTAGCCTTTGCTTTTTCTCAAAAACGCAATTTTCATCAAAATTCACTGTAAATTCATTTTCTCGCCCATGAGGCTTCTTATCTTTGTCAGTTACGTGTTATATTGTCATACCTAAATTTTGAAGCATTTTGGAAAAAAAATCAAAATTTCATGAAAAATCCAAAGGGGTTAGCCTTTGCTTTTCAACCAAAACGACAATTTTCATCAACACTCGCCCGTAAATTCATTTTTCTCGCCCGTGAATCAAAACTCACTATAAATTCATTTTTCTCGCCCATGAGGCTTCTTATCTTTGTCAGATACGTGTTATCTTGTCATACCTAAATTTTGAAGCATTTCAGAAAAAAATCAAAATTTCAGAACAAAATCCAAAGGGATTAGCCTTTTTGCTTTTTACCAAAAATGGATATTTTCATCAAAACTCGTCGTAAATTCATTTTTCTCGCCCGTGAAGCTTCTTATCTTTGTCAGATACATGTTATGTTGTCATACCTAAATTTTGAAGCATTTCGAAAAAATCAAAATTTCACAAAAAATCCAAAGTGAGTTAGCATTTGTTTTTTACCAAAAATGACAAGTTCCATCAAAACTCATCGTAAATTCATTTTTCTCGCCCTTGGTGCTTCTTATCTTTGTCAGATACGCGTTATATTGTCACACCGAAATTTTGAAGCATTTCGGAAAAAATCAAAATTTCACAAAAAATCCAAAGGGGTTAGCCTTTGCTTTTTCTCAAAAACGGCAATTTTCATCAAAATTCATCGTAAATTCATTTTTCTCACCCATGAAGCTTCTTATTTTTCTCAGATACGTGTTATATTGTCATACCCAAATTTTGAAGCATTTCAGAAAAACAAAATTTCACCAAAAAATCCAAAGGGGTTAGCCTTTGCTTTTCTACCAAAAACGACAATTTTCATCAACACTCGCCGTAAATTCATTTTTCTCGCCCGTGAATCAAAACTCACTGTAAATTTATTTTTCTCGCCCATGAGGCTTCTTATCTTTGTCAGATACACGTTATCTTGTCATACTAAATTTTGAAGCATTTCAGAAAAATCAAAATTTCACAAAAAATCCAAAGGGGTTAGCCTTTGCTTTTTCTCAAAAACGGCAATTTTCATCAAAATTCATCGTAAATTCATTTTTCTCACCCGTGAAGCTTCTTATTTTTGTCAGATACGTGTTATATTATCATACCTAAATTTTGAAGCATTTCAGAAAAAACAAAATTTCACCAAAAAATCCAAAGAGGTTTGCCTTTGCTTTTCTACCAAAAACGACAATTTTCATCAACACTCGCCGTAAATTCATTTTTCTCGCCCGTGAATCAAAACTCACTGTAAATTCATTTTTCTCGCCCATGAGGCTTCTTATCTTTGTCAGATACGCGTTATCTTGTCATACCTAAATTTTGAAGCATTTCAGAAAAATCAAAATTTCAGAACAAAATCCAAAGGGATTAGCCTTTTTGCTTTTACCAAAAACGGCAATTTTCATCAAAACTCGTCGTAAATTCATTTTTCTCGCCCGTGAAGCTTCTTATCTTTGTCAGATACGTGTTATGTTGTCATACCTAAATTTTGAAGCATTTCGAAAAAAAAATAAAATTTCACAAAAAATCCAAAGGGAGTTAGCCTTTGTTTTTTACCAAAAATGACAAGTTCCATCAAAACTCATCGTAAATTCATTTTTCTCGCCCTTGGTGCTTCTTATCTTTGTCAGATACGCGTTATATTGTCACACCAAAATTTTGAAGCATTTCGGAAAAAATCAAAATTTCACAAAAAATCCAAAGGGGTTAGCCTTTGCTTTTTCTCAAAAACGGCAATTTTCATCAAAATTCATCGTAAATTCATTTTTCTCACCCATGAAGCTTCTTATTTTTGTCAGATACGTGTTATATTGTCATACCTAAATTTTGAAGCATTTCAAAAAAACAAAATTTCACCAAAAAATCAAAGGGGTTTAGCCTTTGCTTTTCTACCAAAAATGACAATTTTCATCAACACTCGCTGTAAATTCATTTTTCTCGCCCATGAGGCTTCTTATCTTTGTCAGATACGCGTTATCTTGTCATACCTAAATTTTGAAGCATTTCAGAAAAAAAAATCAAAATTTCAGAACAAAATCCAAAGGGATTAGCCTTTTTGCTTTTTACCAAAAATGGCAATTTTCATCAAAACTCGTCGTAAATTCATTTTTCTCGCCCGTGAAGCTTCTTATCTTTGTTAGATACGTGTTATGTTGTCATACCTAAATTTTGAAGCATTTCGGAAAAAAAATCAAAATTTCACAAGAAATCCAAAGGGGTTAGCCTTTGTTTTTTTACCAAAAACGACAAGTTCCATCAAAACTCGACGTAAATTCATTTTTCTCGCCTGTGAAGCTTCTTATATTTGTCAGATTTGTGTTATATTGTCATACCAAAATTTTTAAGCATTTCGGAAAAAATCAAAATTTCACAAAAAATCCAAAGGGGTTAGCCTTTGATTTTTCTCAAAAACGGCAATTTTCATCCAAATTCGTCATAAATTCATTTTTCTTGCCCGTGAAGCTTCTTATCTTTGTCAGTTACGAGTTCTATTGTCATACCTAAATTTTGAAGCATTTCCGAAAAAAAATCAAAATTTCACAAAAAAATCCAAAGGGCTTAGCCTTTGCTTTTCTACCAAAAACGACAATTTTCATCAACACTCGCCGTAAATTCATTTTTCTCGCACGTGAATCAAAACTCACTGTAAATTCATTTTTCTCGCCCATGAGGCTTCTTATCTTTGTCAGTTACGTGTTATATTGTCATACCTAAATTTTGAAGCATTTTGGAAAAAAAATCAAAATTTCATGAAAAAATCTAAAGGGGTTAGCCTTTGCTTTTCTACCAAAACGACAATTTTCATCAACACTCATCGTGAATTCATTTTTCTCGCCCGTGAATCAAAACTCGCCGTAAATTCATTTTTCGTGCCCATGAAGCTTCTTATCTTTGTCAGATACACGTTATATTTTCATACCTAAATTTTGAAGCATTTTAGAAAAAATCAAAATTTCACAAAAAAAATTCAAAAGGTTTAGCCTTTGCTTTTCTACCAAAAACGACAATTTTCATCAACACTCGCCATAAATTCATTTTCTCACCCGTGAATCAAAACACGCTGTAAATTCATTTTTCTTGCAGTGAAGCTTCTTATCTTTGTCAGATAAGCGTTACACTTTCATACCTAAATTTTGAAGCATTTCAGAAAAAACAAAATTTCACCAAAAAATCCAAAGGGGTTAGCCTTTGCTTTTCTACCAAAACGACAATTTTCATCAACACTCGTCATAAATTCATTTTTCTCGCCCGTGAATCAAAACTCGCCGTAAATTGATTTTTCATGCCCATGAAGCTTCTTATCTTTGTAAGATACACGTTATATTTTCATACCAAAATTTTGAAGCATTTTGGACAAAATCAAAATTTCACAAAAAATCCAAAGGGAGTTAGCCTTTGTTTTTTTACCAAAAATGACAAGTTCCATCAAAACTCGTCGTAAATTCATTTTTCTCGCCCATGGTGCTTCTTATCTTTGTCAGATACGCGTTATATTGTCACACCAAAATTTTGAAGCATTTCAGAAAAAAATCAAAATTTCACAAAAAATCCAAAGGGGTTAGCCTTTGCTTTTTCTCAAAAACGGCAATTTTCATCAAAATTCATCTTAAATTCATTTTTCTCACCCGTGAAGCTTCTTATTTTTGTCAGATACGTGTTATATTATCATACCAAAATTTTGAAGCATTTCAGAAAAAACAAAATTTCACCAAAAAATCCAAAGGGGTTAGCCTTTGCTTTTCTACCAAAAACGACAATTTTCATCAACATCGCCGTAAATTCATTTTTCTCGCCCGTGAATAAAAAATAACTGTAAATTCAATTTTCTCGCCCATGAGGCTTCTTATCTTTGTCAGATACGCGTTATCTTGTCATACCTAAATTTTGAAGCATTTCAGAAAAAAAAATCAAAATTTCAGAAAAAAATCCAAAGGGATTAGCCTTTTTGCTTTTTACCAAAAATGGCAATTTTCATCAAAACTCGTCGTAAATTCATTTTTCTCGCCCGTGAAGCTTCTTATCTTTGTCAGATACGTGTTATGTTGTCATACCTAAATTTTGAAGCATTTCGGAAAAAAAATCAAAATTTCACAAGAAATCCAAAGGGGTTAGCCTTTGTTTTTTTACCAAAAACGACAAGTTCCATCAAAACTCGACGTAAATTCATTTTTCTCGCCTGTGAAGCTTCTTATATTTGTCAGATTTGTGTTATATTGTCATACCAAAATTTTTAAGCATTTCGGAAAAAATCAAAATTTCACAAAAAATCCAAAGGGGTTAGCCTTTGATTTTTCTAAAAAACGGCAATTTTCATCCAAATTCGTCATAAATTCATTTTTCTTGCCCGTGAAGCTTCTTATCTTTGTCAGTTACGTGTTCTATTGTCATACCTAAATTTTGAAGCATTTCCGAAAAAAAATCAAAATTTCACAAAAAAATCCAAAGGGCTTAGCCTTTGCTTTTCTACCAAAAACGACAATTTTCATCAACACTCGCCGTAAATTCATTTTTCTCGCACGTGAATCAAAACTCACTGTAAATTCATTTTTCTCGCCCATGAGGCTTCTTATCTTTGTCAGTTACGTGTTATATTGTCATACCTAAATTTTGAAGCATTTTGGAAAAAAAATCAAAATTTCATGAAAAAATCTAAAGGGGTTAGCCTTTGCTTTTCTACCAAAACGACAATTTTCATCAACACTCATCGTGAATTCATTTTTCTCGCCCGTGAATCAAAACTCGCCGTAAATTCATTTTTCGTGCCCATGAAGCTTCTTATCTTTGTCAGATACACGTTATATTTTCATACCTAAATTTTGAAGCATTTTAGAAAAAATCAAAATTTCACAAAAAAAATTCAAAAGGTTTAGCCTTTGCTTTTCTACCAAAAACGACAATTTTCATCAACACTCGCCATAAATTCATTTTCTCACCCGTGAATCAAAACACGCTGTAAATTCATTTTTCTTGCAGTGAAGCTTCTTATCTTTGTCAGATAAGCGTTACACTTTCATACCTAAATTTTGAAGCATTTCAGAAAAAACAAAATTTCACCAAAAAATCCAAAGGGGTTAGCCTTTGCTTTTCTACCAAAACGACAATTTTCATCAACACTCGTCATAAATTCATTTTTCTCGCCCGTGAATCAAAACTCGCCGTAAATTGATTTTTCATGCCCATGAAGCTTCTTATCTTTGTAAGATACACGTTATATTTTCATACCAAAATTTTGAAGCATTTTGGACAAAATCAAAATTTCACAAAAAATCCAAAGGGAGTTAGCCTTTGTTTTTTTTACCAAAAATGACAAGTTCCATCAAAACTCGTCGTAAATTCATTTTTCTCGCCCATGGTGCTTCTTATCTTTGTCAGATACGCGTTATATTGTCACACCAAAATTTTGAAGCATTTCAGAAAAAATCAAAATTTCACAAAAAATCCAAAGGGGTTAGCCTTTGCTTTTTCTCAAAAACGGCAATTTTCATCAAAATTCATCTTAAATTCATTTTTCTCACCCGTGAAGCTTCTTATTTTTGTCAGATACGTGTTATATTATCATACCTAAATTTTGAAGCATTTCAGAAAAAACAAAATTTCACCAAAAAATCCAAAGAGGTTAGCCTTTGCTTTTCTACCAAAAACGACAATTTTCATCAACACTCGCCGTAAATTCATTTTTCTCGCCCGTGAATCAAAACTCACTGTAAATTCATTTTTCTCGCTCATGAGGCTTCTTATCTTTGTCAGATACGCGTTATCTTGACATACCTAAATTTTGAAGCATTTCAGAAAAAAATCAAAATTTCACAACAAAATCCAAAGGGATTAGCCTTTTTGCTTTTTACCAAAAACGGCAATTTTCATCAAAACTCGTCGTAAATTCATTTTTCTCGCCCGTGAAGCTTCTTATCTATGTCAGATATGTGTTATGTTGTCATATTTAAATTTTGAAGCATTTCGAAAAAAATCAAAATTTCACAAAAAATCCAAAGAGAGTTAGCCTTTGTTTTTTACCAAAAATGACAAGTTCCATCAAAACTCATCGTAAATTCATTTTTCTCGCCCTTGGTGCTTCTTATCTTTGTCAGATACGCGTTATATTGTCGCACCAAAATTTTGAAGCATTTCGGAAAAAATCAAAATTTCACAAAAAATCCAAAGGGGTTAGCCTTTGCTTTTTCTCAAAAACGGCAATTTTCGTCAAAATTCATCGTAAATTCATTTTTCTCACCCGTGAAGCTTCTTATTTTTGTCAGATACGTGTTATATTGTCATACCTAAATTTTGAAGCATTTCAGAAAAAACAAAATTTCACCAAAAATCCAAAGGGGTTAGCCTTTGCTTTTCTACCAAAAACGACAATTTTTATCAACACTCGCCATAAATTCATTTTTCTCGCCCGTGCAAAACTCACTATAAATTTATTTTTCTCGCCCACGAGGCTTCTTATCTTTGTCAGATACGCGTTATCTTGTCATACCTAAATTTTGAAGCATTTCAGAAAAAAATCAAAATTTCAGAACAAAATCCAAAGGGATTAGCCTTTTTGCTTTTTACCAAAAACGGCAATTTTCATCAAACTCGTCGTAAATTCATTTTTCTCGCCCGTGAAGCTTCTTATCTTTGTCAGATATGTGTTATGTTCTCATACCAAAATTTTGAAGCATTTCGAAAAAAAAACCAAAATTTCACAAGAAATCCAAAGGGGTTAGCCTTTGTTTTTTTTACCAAAAATGACAAGTTCCATCAAAACTCGTCGTAAATTCATTTTTCTCGCCTATGAAGCTTCTTATATTTGTCAGATTTGTGTTATATTGTCATACCAAAATTTTTAAGCATTTCGGAAAAAATCAAAATTTCACAAAAAATCCAAAGGGGTTAGCCTTTGATTTTTCTCAAAAACGGCAATTTTCATCAAAATTCGTCGTAAATTCATTTTTCTTGCCCGTGAAGCTTCTTATCTTTGTCAGATAAGCGTTACACTTTCATACCTAAATTTTGAAGCATTTCAGAAAAAAACAAAATTTCACCAAAAAATCCAAAGGGGTTAGCCTTTGCTTTTCTACCAAAACGACAATTTTCATCAACACTCGTTGTAAATTCATTTTTCTCGCCCGTGAATGAAAACTCGCCGTAAATTGATTTTTCATGCCCATGAAGCTTCTTATCTTTGTCAGATACACGTTATATTTTCATACCAAAATTTTGAAGCATTTTGGACAAAATCAAAATTTCACAAAAAATCCAAAGGGAGTTAGCCTTTGTTTTTTTACCAAAAATGACAAGTTCCATCAAAACTCGTCGTAAATTCATTTTTCTCGCCCATGGTGCTTCTTATCTTTGTCAGATACGCGTTATATTGTCACACCAAAATTTTGAAGCATTTCAGAAAAAATCAAAATTTCACAAAAAATCCAAAGGGGTTAGCCTTTGCTTTTTCTCAAAAACGGCAATTTTCATCAAAATTCATCTTAAATTCATTTTTCTCACCCGTGAAGCTTCTTATTTTTGTCAGATACGTGTTATATTGTCATACCTAAATTTTGAAGCATTTCAGAAAAAACAAAATTTCACCAAAAAATCAAAGGGGTTAGCCTTTGCTTTTCTACCAAAAACGACAATTTTCATCAACATCGCCGTAAATTCATTTTTCTCGCCCGTGAATCAAAAAAACTGTAAATTCAATTTTCTCGCCCATGAGGCTTCTTATCTTTGTCAGATACGCGTTATCTTGTCATACCTAAATTTTGAAGCATTTCAGAAAAAAAAATCAAAATTTCAGAACAAAATCCAAAGGGATTAGCCTTTTTGCTTTTTACCAAAAATGGCAATTTTCATCAAAACTCGTCGTAAATTCATTTTTCTCGCCCGTGAAGCTTCTTATCTTTGTCAGATACGTGTTATGTTGTCATACCTAAATTTTGAAGCATTTCGGAAAAAAAATCAAAATTTCACAAGAAATCCAAAGGGGTTAGCGTTTGTTTTTTTACCAAAAACGACAAGTTCCATCAAAACTCGACGTAAATTCATTTTTCTCGCCTGTGAAGCTTCTTATATTTGTCAGATTTGTGTTATATTGTCATACCAAAATTTTTAAGCATTTCGGAAAAAATCAAAATTTCACAAAAAATCCAAAGGGGTTAGCCTTTGATTTTTCTCAAAAACGGCAATTTTCATCCAAATTCGTCATAAATTCATTTTTCTTGCCCGTGAAGCTTCTTATCTTTGTCAGTTACGTGTTCTATTGTCATACCTAAATTTTGAAGCATTTCCGAAAAAAAATCAAAATTTCACAAAAAAATCCAAAGGGCTTAGCCTTTGCTTTTCTACCAAAAACGACAATTTTCATCAACACTCGCCGTAAATTCATTTTTCTCGCACGTGAATCAAAACTCACTGTAAATTCATTTTTCTCGCCCATGAGGCTTCTTATCTTTGTCAGTTACGTGTTATATTGTCATACCTAAATTTTGAAGCATTTTGGAAAAAAAATCAAAATTTCATGAAAAAATCTAAAGGGGTTAGCCTTTGCTTTTCTACCAAAACGACAATTTTCATCAACACTCATCGTGAATTCATTTTTCTCGCCCGTGAATCAAAACTCGCCGTAAATTCATTTTTCGTGCCCATGAAGCTTCTTATCTTTGTCAGATATACGTTATATTTTCATACCTAAATTTTGAAGCATTTTAGAAAAAATCAAAATTTCACAAAAAAAATTCAAAAGGTTTAGCCTTTGCTTTTCTACCAAAAACGACAATTTTCATCAACACTCGCCATAAATTCATTTTCTCACCCGTGAATCAAAACACGTTGTTTATTCATTTTTCTTGCAGTGAAGCTTCTTATCTTTGTCAGATAAGCGTTACACTTTCATACCTAAATTTTGAAGCATTTCAGAAAAAACAAAATTTCACCAAAAAATCCAAAGGGGTTAGCCTTTGCTTTTCTACCAAAACGACAATTTTCATCAACACTCGTCATAAATTCATTTTTCTCGCCCGTGAATCAAAACTCGCCGTAAATTGATTTTTCATGCCCATGAAGCTTCTTATCTTTGTAAGATACACGTTATATTTTCATACCAAAATTTTGAAGCATTTTGGACAAAATCAAAATTTCACAAAAAATCCAAAGGGAGTTAGCCTTTGTTTTTTTACCAAAAATGACAAGTTCCATCAAAACTCGTCGTAAATTCATTTTTCTCGCCCATGGTGCTTCTTATCTTTGTCAGATACGCGTTATATTGTCACACCAAAATTTTGAAGCATTTCAGAAAAAATCAAAATTTCACAAAAAAATCCAAAGGGGTTAGCCTTTGCTTTTTCTCAAAAACGGCAATTTTCATCAAAATTCATCTTAAATTCATTTTTCTCACCCGTGAAGCTTCTTATTTTTGTCAGATACGTGTTATATTATCATACCTAAATTTTGAAGCATTTCAGAAAAAACAAAATTTCACCAAAAAATCCAAAGAGGTTAGCCTTTGCTTTTCTACCAAAAACGACAATTTTCATCAACACTTGCCGTAAATTCATTTTTCTCGCCCGTGAATCAAAACTCATTGTAAATTCATTTTTCTCGCCCATGAGGCTTCTTATCTTTGTCAGATACGCGTTATCTTGTCATACCTAAATTTTGAATCATTTCAGGAAAAAAATCAAAATTTCAGAACAAAATCCAAAGGGATTAGCCTTTTTGCTTTTTACCAAAAACGGCAATTTTCATCAAAACTCGTCGTAAATTCATTTTTCTCGCCCGTGAAGCTTCTTATCTTTGTCAGATACGTGTTATGTTGTCATACCAAAATTTTGAAGCATTTCGAAAAAAAAATCAAAATTTCACAAGAAATCCAAAGGGGTTAGCCTTTGTTTTTTTACCAAAAATGACAAGTTCCATCAAAAGTCGTCGTAAATTCATTTTTCTCGCCTATGAAGCTTCTTATATTTGTCAGATTTGTGTTATATTGTCATACCAAAATTTTTAAGCATTTCGGAAAAAATCAAAATTTCACAAAAAATCCAAAGGGGTTAGCCTTTGATTTTTCTCAAAAACGGCAATTTTCATCAAAATTCGTCGTAAATTCATTTTTCTTGCCCGTGAAGCTTCTTATATTTGTCAGATAAGCGTTACACTTTCATACCTAAATTTTGAAGCGTTTCAGAAAAAACAAAATTTCACCAAAAAATCCAAAGGGGTTAGCCTTTGCTTTTCTACCAAAACGACAATTTTCATCAACACTCGTAGTAAATTCATTTTTCTCGCCCGTGAATCAAAACTCGCCGTAAATTGATTTTTCATGCCCATGAAGCTTCTTATCTTTGTCAGATACACGTTATATTTTTATACCAAAATTTTGAAGCATTTTGGACAAAATCAAAATTTCACAAAAAATCCAAAGGGAGTTAGCCTTTGTTTTTTTACCAAAAATGACAAGTTCCATCAAAACTCGTCGTAAATTCATTTTTCTCGCCCATGGTGCTTCTTATCTTTGTCAGATACGCGTTATATTGTCACACCAAAATTTTGAAGCATTTCAGAAAAATCAAAATTTCACAAAAAATCCAAAGGGGTTAGCCTTTGCTTTTTCTCAAAAACGGCAATTTTCATCAAAATTCATCTTAAATTCATTTTTCTCACCCGTGAAGCTTCTTATTTTTGTCAGATACGTGTTATATTGTCATACCTAAATTTTGAAGCATTTCAGAAAAAACAAAATTTCACCAAAAAATCAAAGGGGTTAGCCTTTGCTTTTCTACCAAAAACGACAATTTTCATCAACATCGCCGTAAATTCATTTTTCTCGCCCGTGAATAAAAAATAACTGTAAATTCAATTTTCTCGCCCATGAGGCTTCTTATCTTTGTCAGATACGCGTTATCTTGTCATACCTAAATTTTGAAGCATTTCAGAAAAAAAAATCAAAATTTCAGAACAAAATCCAAAGGGATTAGCCTTTTTGCTTTTTACCAAAAATGGCAATTTTCATCAAAACTCGTCGTAAATTCATTTTTCTCGCCCGTGAAGCTTCTTATCTTTGTTAGATACGTGTTATGTTGTCATACCTAAATTTTGAAGCATTTCGGAAAAAAAATCAAAATTTCACAAGAAATCCAAAGGGGTTAGCCTTTGTTTTTTTACCAAAAACGACAAGTTCCATCAAAACTCGACGTAAATTCATTTTTCTCGCCTGTGAAGCTTCTTATATTTGTCAGATTTGTGTTATATTGTCATACCAAAATTTTTAAGCATTTCGGAAAAAATCAAAATTTCACAAAAAATCCAAAGGGGTTAGCCTTTGATTTTTCTCAAAAACGGCAATTTTCATCCAAATTCGTCATAAATTCATTTTTCTTGCCCGTGAAGCTTCTTATCTTTGTCAGTTACGAGTTCTATTGTCATACCTAAATTTTGAAGCATTTCCGAAAAAAAATCAAAATTTCACAAAAAAATCCAAAGGGCTTAGCCTTTGCTTTTCTACCAAAAACGACAATTTTCATCAACACTCGCCGTAAATTCATTTTTCTCGCACGTGAATCAAAACTCACTGTAAATTCATTTTTCTCGCCCATGAGGCTTCTTATCTTTGTCAGTTACGTGTTATATTGTCATACCTAAATTTTGAAGCATTTTGGAAAAAAAACCAAAATTTCATGAAAAAATCTAAAGGGGTTAGCCTTTGCTTTTCTACCAAAACGACAATTTTCATCAACACTCATCGTGAATTCATTTTTCTCGCTCGTGAATCAAAACTCGCCGTAAATTCATTTTTCGTGCCCATGAAGCTTCTTATCTTTGTCAGATACACGTTATATTTTCATACCTAAATTTTGAAGCATTTTAGAAAAAATCAAAATTTCACAAAAAAAATTCAAAAGGTTTAGCCTTTGCTTTTCTACCAAAAACGACAATTTTCATCAACACTCGCCATAAATTCATTTTCTCACCCGTGAATCAAAACACGCTGTAAATTCATTTTTCTTGCAGTGAAGCTTCTTATCTTTGTCAGATAAGCGTTACACTTTCATACCTAAATTTTGAAGCATTTCAGAAAAAACAAAATTTCACCAAAAAATCCAAAGGGGTTAGCCTTTGCTTTTCTACCAAAACGACAATTTTCATCAACACTCGTCATAAATTCATTTTTCTCGCCCGTGAATCAAAACTCGCCGTAAATTGATTTTTCATGCCCATGAAGCTTCTTATCTTTGTAAGATACACGTTATATTTTCATACCAAAATTTTGAAGCATTTTGGACAAAATCAAAATTTCACAAAAAATCCAAAGGGAGTTAGCCTTTGTTTTTTTACCAAAAATGACAAGTTCCATCAAAACTCGTCGTAAATTCATTTTTCTCGCCCATGGTGCTTCTTATCTTTGTCAGATACGCGTTATATTGTCACACCAAAATTTTGAAGCATTTCAGAAAAAAATCAAAATTTCACAAAAAATCCAAAGGGGTTAGCCTTTGCTTTTTCTCAAAAACGGCAATTTTCATCAAAATTCATCTTAAATTCATTTTTCTCACCCGTGAAGCTTCTTATTTTTGTCAGATACGTGTTATATTATCATACCAAAATTTTGAAGCATTTCAGAAAAAACAAAATTTCACCAAAAAATCCAAAGGGGTTAGCCTTTGCTTTTCTACCAAAAACGACAATTTTCATCAACATCGCCGTAAATTCATTTTTCTCGCCCGTGAATAAAAAATAACTGTAAATTCAATTTTCTCGCCCATGAGGCTTCTTATCTTTGTCAGATACGCGTTATCTTGTCATACCTAAATTTTGAAGCATTTCAGAAAAAAAAATCAAAATTTCAGAAAAAAATCCAAAGGGATTAGCCTTTTTGCTTTTTACCAAAAATGGCAATTTTCATCAAAACTCGTCGTAAATTCATTTTTCTCGCCCGTGAAGCTTCTTATCTTTGTCAGATACGTGTTATGTTGTCATACCTAAATTTTGAAGCATTTCGGAAAAAAAATCAAAATTTCACAAGAAATCCAAAGGGGTTAGCCTTTGTTTTTTTACCAAAAACGACAAGTTCCATCAAAACTCGACGTAAATTCATTTTTCTCGCCTGTGAAGCTTCTTATATTTGTCAGATTTGTGTTATATTGTCATACCAAAATTTTTAAGCATTTCGGAAAAAATCAAAATTTCACAAAAAATCCAAAGGGGTTAGCCTTTGATTTTTCTCAAAAATGGCAATTTTCATCCAAATTCGTCATAAATTCATTTTTCTTGCCCGTGAAGCTTCTTATCTTTGTCAGTTACGTGTTCTATTGTCATACCTAAATTTTGAAGCATTTCCGAAAAAAAATCAAAATTTCACAAAAAAATCCAAAGGGCTTAGCCTTTGCTTTTCTACCAAAAACGACAATTTTCATCAACACTCGCCGTAAATTCATTTTTCTCGCACGTGAATCAAAACTCACTGTAAATTCATTTTTCTCGCCCATGAGGCTTCTTATCTTTGTCAGTTACGTGTTATATTGTCATACCTAAATTTTGAAGCATTTTGGAAAAAAAAATCAAAATTTCATGAAAAAATCTAAAGGGGTTAGCCTTTGCTTTTCTACCAAAACGACAATTTTCATCAACACTCATCGTGAATTCATTTTTCTCGCCCGTGAATCAAAACTCGCCGTAAATTCATTTTTCGTGCCCATGAAGCTTCTTATCTTTGTCAGATACACGTTATATTTTCATACCTAAATTTTGAAGCATTTAGAAAAAATCAAAATTTCACAAAAAAAAATTCAAAAGGTTTAGCCTTTGCTTTTCTACCAAAAACGACAATTTTCATCAACACTCGCCATAATTCATTTTCTCACCCGTGAATCAAAACACGCTGTAAATTCATTTTTCTTGCAGTGAAGCTTCTTATCTTTGTCAGATAAGCGTTACACTTTCATACCTAAATTTTGAAGCATTTCAGAAAAAACAAAATTTCACCAAAAAATCCAAAGGGGTTAGCCTTTGCTTTTCTACCAAAACGACAATTTTCATCAACACTCGTCATAAATTCATTTTTCTCGCCCGTGAATCAAAACTCGCCGTAAATTGATTTTTCATGCCCATGAAGCTTCTTATCTTTGTAAGATACACGTTATATTTTCATACCAAAATTTTGAAGCATTTTGGACAAAATCAAAATTTCACAAAAAATCCAAAGGGAGTTAGCCTTTGTTTTTTTTACCAAAAATGACAAGTTCCATCAAAACTCGTCGTAAATTCATTTTTCTCGCCCATGGTGCTTCTTATCTTTGTCAGATACGCGTTATATTGTCACACCAAAATTTTGAAGCATTTCAGAAAAAATCAAAATTTCACAAAAAATCCAAAGGGGTTAGTCTTTGCTTTTTCTCAAAAACGGCAATTTTCATCAAAATTCATCTTAAATTCATTTTTCTCACCCGTGAAGCTTCTTATTTTTGTCAGATACGTGTTATATTATCATACCTAAATTTTGAAGCATTTCAGAAAAAACAAAATTTCACCAAAAAATACAAAGAGGTTAGCCTTTGCTTTTCTACCAAAAACGACAATTTTCATCAACACTCGCCGTAAATTCATTTTTCTCGCCCGTGAATCAAAACTCATTGTAAATTCATTTTTCTCGCCCATGAGGCTTCTTATCTTTGTCAGATACGCGTTATCTTGTCATACCTAAATTTTGAAGCATTTCAGGAAAAAATCAAAATTTCAGAACAAAATCCAAAGGGATTAGCCTTTTTGCTTTTACCAAAAACGGCAATTTTCATCAAAACTCGTCGTAAATTCATTTTTCTCGCCCGTGAAGCTTCTTATCTATGTCAGATACGTGTTATGTTGTCATACCTAAATTTTGAAGCATTTCGAAAAAAAATCAAAATTTCACAAAAAATCCAAAGAGAGTTAGCCTTTGTTTTTTACCAAAAATGACAAGTTCCATCAAAACTCATCGTAAATTCATTTTTCTCGCCCTTGGTGCTTCTTATCTTTGTCAGATACGCGTTATATTGTCACACCGAAATTTTGAAGCATTTCGGAAAAAATCAAAATTTCACAAAAAATCCAAAGGGGTTAGCCTTTGCTTTTTCTCAAAAACGGCAATTTTCGTCAAAATTCATCGTAAATTCATTTTTCTCACCCGTGAAGCTTCTTATCTTTGTCAGTTACGTGTTATATTGTCATACCTAAATTTTGAAGCATTTCCGAAAAAATCAAAATTTCACAAAAAAAATCCAAAGGGGTTAGCCTTTGCTTTTCTACCAAAAACGACAATTTTCATCAACACTCGCCGTAAATTCATTTTTCTTGCCCGTGAATCAAACTCACTATAAATTCATTTTTCTCGCCCATGAGGCTTCTTATCTTTGTCAGATACGCGTTATCTTGTCATACCTAAATTTTGAAGCATTTCAGAAAAAAATCAAAATTTCAGAACAAAATCCAAAGGGATTAGCCTTTTTGCTTTTTACCAAAAACGGCAATTTTCATCAAAACTCGTCATAAATTCATTTTTCTCGCCCGTGAAGCTTCTTATCTTTGTCAGATACGTGTTATGTTGTCATACCTAAATTTTGAAGCATTTCGGAAAAAAAATCAAAATTTCACAAGAAATCCAAAGGGGTTAGCCTTTGTTTTTTTACCAAAAATGACAAGTTCCATCAAAACTCGTCGTAAATTCATTTTTCTCGCCTATGAAGATTCTTATATTTGTCAGATTTGTGTTATATTGTCATACCAAAATTTTTAAGCATTTCGGAAAAAATCAAAATTTCACAAAAAATCCAAAGGGGTTAGCCTTTGATTTTTCTCAAAAACGGCAATTTTCATCAAAATTTGTCGTAAATTTATTTTTCTTGCTCGTGAAGCTTCTTATCTTTGTCAGTTACGTGTTATATTGTCATACCTAAATTTTGAAGCATTTACGAAAAAAATCAAAATTTCACAAGAAATCCAAAGGGGTTAGCCTTTGTTTTTTTACCAAAAACGACAAGTTCCATCAAAACTCGACGTAAATTCATTTTTCTCGCCTGTGAAGCTTCTTATATTTGTCAGATTTGTGTTATATTGTCATACCAAAATTTTTAAGCATTTCGGAAAAAATCAAAATTTCACAAAAAATCCAAAGGGGTTAGCCTTTGATTTTTCTCAAAAACGGCAATTTTCATCCAAATTCGTCATAAATTCATTTTTCTTGCCCGTGAAGCTTCTTATCTTTGTCAGTTACGTGTTCTATTGTCATACCTAAATTTTGAAGCATTTCCGAAAAAAAATCAAAATTTCACAAAAAAATCCAAAGGGGTTAGCCTTTGCTTTTCTACCAAAAATGACAATTTTCATCAACACTCGCCGTAAATTCATTTTTCTCGCACGTGAATCAAAACTCACTGTGAATTCATTTTTCTCGCCCACGAGGCTTCTTATCTTTGTCAGTTACGTGTTATATTGTCATACCTAAATTTTGAAGCATTTTGGAAAAAAAAATCAAAATTTCATGAAAAAATCCAAAGGGGTTAGCCTTTGCTTTTCTACCAAAACGACAATTTTCATCAACACTCATAGTGAATTCATTTTTCTCGCCCGTGAATCAAAACTCGCCGTAAATTCATTTTTCATGCCCATGAAGCTTCTTATCTTTGTCAGATACACGTTATATTTGCATACCTAAATTTTGAAGCATTTTAGAAAAAATCAAAATTTCACAAAAAAAATCCAAAAGGGTTAGCCTTTGCTTTTCTACCAAAAACGGAAATTTTCATCAACACTCGCCATAAATTCATTTTCTCACCCGTGAATCAAAACACGCTGTAAATTCATTTTTCTTGCAGTGAAGCTTCTTATCTTTGTCAGATAAGCGTTACACTTTCATACCTAAATTTTGAAGCATTTCAGAAAAAACAAAATTTCACCAAAAAATCCAAAGGGGTTAGCCTTTGCTTTTCTACCAAAACGACAATTTTCATCAACACTCGTCGTAAATTCATTTTTCTCGCCCGTGAATCAAAACTCGCTGTAAATTGATTTTTCATGCCCATGAAGCTTCTTATCTTTGTCAGATACACGTTATATTTTCATACCAAAATTTTGAAGCATTTTGGACAAAATCAAAATTTCACAAAAAATCCAAAGGGAGTTAGCCTTTGTTTTTTTACCAAAAATGACAAGTTCCATCAAAACTCGTCGTAAATTCATTTTTCTCGCCTATGAAGCTTCTTATATTTGTCAGATTTGTGTTATATTGTCATACCAAAATTTTTAAGCATTTCGGAAAAAAACAAAATTTCACAAAAAATCCAAAGGGGTTAGCCTTTGATTTTTCTCAAAAACGGCAATTTTCATCAAAATTCGTCGTAAATTAATTTTTCTTGCCCGTGAAGCTTCTCATCTTTGTCAGATAAGCGTTACACTTTCATACCTAAATTTTGAAGCATTTCAGAAAAAACAAAATTTCACCAAAAAATCCAAAGGGGTTAGCCTTTGCTTTTCTACCAAAACGACAATTTTCATCAACACTCGTCGTAAATTCATTTTTCTCGCCCGTGAATCAAAACTCGCCGTAAATTGATTTTTCATGCCCATGAAGCTTCTTATCTTTGTCAGATACACGTTATATTTTCATACCAAAATTTTGAAGCATTTTGGACAAAATCAAAATTTCACAAAAAATCCAAAGGGAGTTAGCCTTTGTTTTTTTACCAAAAATGACAAGTTCCATCAAAACTCGTCGTAAATTCATTTTTCTCGCCCATGGTGCTTCTTATCTTTGTCAGATACGCGTTATATTGTCACACCAAAATTTTGAAGCATTTTAGAAAAAATCAAAATTTCACAAAAAATCCAAAGGGGTTAGCCTTTGCTTTTTCTCAAAAAAGGCAATTTTCATCAAAATTCATCTTAAATTCATTTTTCTCACCCGTGAAGCTTCTTATTTTTGTCAGATACGTGTTATATTATCATACCTAAATTTTGAAGCATTTCAGAAAAAACAAAATTTCACCAAAAAATCCAAAGAGGTTAGCCTTTGCTTTTCTACCAAAAACGACAATTTTCATCAACACTCGCCGTAAATTCATTTTTCTCGCCCGTGAATCAAAACTCACTGTAAATTCATTTTTCTCGCCCATGAGGCTTCTTATCTTTGTCAGATACGCGTTATCTTGTCATACCTAAATTTTGAAGCATTTCAGAAAAAAATCAAAATTTCAGAACAAAATCCAAAGGGATTAGCCTTTTTGCTTTTTACCAAAAACGGCAATTTTCATCAAAACTCGTCATAAATTCATTTTTCTCGCCCGTGAAGCTTCTTATCTTTGTCAGATACGTGTTATGTTGTCATACCTAAATTTTGAAGCATTTCGGAAAAAAAATCAAAATTTCACAAGAAATCCAAAGGGGTTAGCCTTTGTTTTTTTACCAAAAATGACAAGTTCCATCAAAACTCATCGTAAATTCATTTTTCTCGCCTATGAAGATTCTTATATTTGTCAGATTTGTGTTATATTGTCATACCAAAATTTTTAAGCATTTCGGAAAAAATCAAAATTTCACAAAAAATCCAAAGGGGTTAGCCTTTGATTTTTCTCAAAAACGGCAATTTTCATCAAAATTTGTCGTAAATTTATTTTTCTTGCTCGTGAAGCTTCTTATCTTTGTCAGTTACGTGTTATATTGTCATACCTAAATTTTGAAGCATTTACGAAAAAAATCAAAATTTCACAAGAAATCCAAAGGGGTTAGCCTTTGTTTTTTTACCAAAAACGACAAGTTCCATCAAAACTCGACGTAAATTCATTTTTCTCGCCTGTGAAGCTTCTTATATTTGTCAGATTTGTGTTATATTGTCATACCAAAATTTTTAAGCATTTCGGAAAAAATCAAAATTTCACAAAAAATCCAAAGGGGTTAGCCTTTGATTTTTCTCAAAAACGGCAATTTTCATCCAAATTCGTCATAAATTCATTTTTCTTGCCCGTGAAGCTTCTTATCTTTGTCAGTTACGTGTTCTATTGTCATACCTAAATTTTGAAGCATTTCCGAAAAAAAATCAAAATTTCACAAAAAAATCCAAAGGGGTTAGCCTTTGCTTTTCTACCAAAAATGACAATTTTCATCAACACTCGCCGTAAATTCATTTTTCTCGCACGTGAATCAAAACTCACTGTGAATTCATTTTTCTCGCCCACGAGGCTTCTTATCTTTGTCAGTTACGTGTTATATTGTCATACCTAAATTTTGAAGCATTTTGGAAAAAAAAATCAAAATTTCATGAAAAAATCCAAAGGGGTTAGCCTTTGCTTTTCTACCAAAACGACAATTTTCATCAACACTCATAGTGAATTCATTTTTCTCGCCCGTGAATCAAAACTCGCCGTAAATTCATTTTTCATGCCCATGAAGCTTCTTATCTTTGTCAGATACACGTTATATTTGCATACCTAAATTTTGAAGCATTTTAGAAAAAATCAAAATTTCACAAAAAAAATCCAAAAGGGTTAGCCTTTGCTTTTCTACCAAAAACGGAAATTTTCATCAACACTCGCCATAAATTCATTTTCTCACCCGTGAATCAAAACACGCTGTAAATTCATTTTTCTTGCAGTGAAGCTTCTTATCTTTGTCAGATAAGCGTTACACTTTCATACCTAAATTTTGAAGCATTTCAGAAAAAACAAAATTTCACCAAAAAATCCAAAGGGGTTAGCCTTTGCTTTTCTACCAAAACGACAATTTTCATCAACACTCGTCGTAAATTCATTTTTCTCGCCCGTGAATCAAAACTCGCTGTAAATTGATTTTTCATGCCCATGAAGCTTCTTATCTTTGTCAGATACACGTTATATTTTCATACCAAAATTTTGAAGCATTTTGGACAAAATCAAAATTTCACAAAAAATCCAAAGGGAGTTAGCCTTTGTTTTTTTACCAAAAATGACAAGTTCCATCAAAACTCGTCGTAAATTCATTTTTCTCGCCTATGAAGCTTCTTATATTTGTCAGATTTGTGTTATATTGTCATACCAAAATTTTTAAGCATTTCGGAAAAAAACAAAATTTCACAAAAAATCCAAAGGGGTTAGCCTTTGATTTTTCTCAAAAACGGCAATTTTCATCAAAATTCGTCGTAAATTAATTTTTCTTGCCCGTGAAGCTTCTCATCTTTGTCAGATAAGCGTTACACTTTCATACCTAAATTTTGAAGCATTTCAGAAAAAACAAAATTTCACCAAAAAATCCAAAGGGGTTAGCCTTTGCTTTTCTACCAAAACGACAATTTTCATCAACACTCGTCGTAAATTCATTTTTCTCGCCCGTGAATCAAAACTCGCCGTAAATTGATTTTTCATGCCCATGAAGCTTCTTATCTTTGTCAGATACACGTTATATTTTCATACCAAAATTTTGAAGCATTTTGGACAAAATCAAAATTTCACAAAAAATCCAAAGGGAGTTAGCCTTTGTTTTTTTACCAAAAATGACAAGTTCCATCAAAACTCGTCGTAAATTCATTTTTCTCGCCCATGGTGCTTCTTATCTTTGTCAGATACGCGTTATATTGTCACACCAAAATTTTGAAGCATTTTAGAAAAAATCAAAATTTCACAAAAAATCCAAAGGGGTTAGCCTTTGCTTTTTCTCAAAAAAGGCAATTTTCATCAAAATTCATCTTAAATTCATTTTTCTCACCCGTGAAGCTTCTTATTTTTGTCAGATACGTGTTATATTATCATACCTAAATTTTGAAGCATTTCAGAAAAAACAAAATTTCACCAAAAAATCCAAAGAGGTTAGCCTTTGCTTTTCTACCAAAAACGACAATTTTCATCAACACTCGCCGTAAATTCATTTTTCTCGCCCGTGAATCAAAACTCACTGTAAATTCATTTTTCTCGCCCATGAGGCTTCTTATCTTTGTCAGATACGCGTTATCTTGTCATACCTAAATTTTGAAGCATTTCAGAAAAAAATCAAAATTTCACAACAAAATCCAAAGGGATTAGCCTTTTTGCTTTTTACCAAAAACGGCAATTTTCATCAACACTCGTCGTAAATTCATTTTTCTCGCCCGTGAAGCTTCTTATCTATGTCAGATACGTGTTATGTTGTCATACCTAAATTTTGAAGCATTTCGAAAAAAATCAAAATTTCACAAAAAATCCAAAGAGAGTTAGCCTTTGTTTTTTACCAAAAATGACAAGTTCCATCAAAACTCATCGTAAATTCATTTTTCTCGCCCTTGGTGCTTCTTATCTTTGTCAGATACGCGTTATATTGTCACACCGAAATTTTGAAGCATTTCGGAGAAAATCAAAATTTCACAAAAAATGCAAAGGGGTTAGCCTTTGCTTTTTTTCAAAAACGGCAATTTTCGTCAAAATTCATCGTAAATTCATTTTTCTCACCCGTGAAGCTTCTTATTTTTGTCAGATACGTGTTATATTGCCATAACTAAATTTTGAAGCATTTCAGAAAAAACAAAATTTCATCAAAAATTCCAAAGGGGTTAGCCTTTGCTTTTCTACCAAAAACGACAATTTTCATCAACACTCGCCATAAATTCATTTTTCTCGCCCGTGAATCAAAACTCACTGTAAATTTATTTTTCTCGCCCACGAGGCCTTTTATCTTTGTCAGATACTCGTTATCTTGTCATACCTAAATTTTGAAGCATTTCAGAAAAAAAATCAAAATTTCAGAACAAAATCCAAAGGGATTAGCCTTTTTGCTTTTTACCAAAAACGGCAATTTTCATCAAAACTCATCGTAAATTCATTTTTCTCGCCCGTGAAGCTTCTTATCTTTGTCAGATACGTGTTATGTTGTCATACCAAAATTTTGAAGCATTTCGAAAAAAAATCAAAATTTCACAAGAAATCCAAAGGGGTTAGCCTTTGTTTTTTACCAAAAATGACAAGTTCCATCAAAACTCGTCGTAAATTCATTTTTCTCGCCTATGAAGCTTCTTATATTTGTCAGATTTGTGTTATATTGTCATACCAAAATTTTTAAGCATTTCGGAAAAAATCAAAATTTCACAAAAAATCCAAAGGGGTTAGCCTTTGATTTTTCTCAAAAACGGCAATTTTCATCAAAATTCATCGTAAATTCATTTTTCTTGCCCGTGAAGCTTCTTATCTTTGTCAGTTACGTGTTATATTGTCATACCTAAATTTTGAAGCATTTCCGAAAAAAATCAAAAATTCACAAAAAAAATCCAAAGGGGTTAGCCTTTGCTTTTCTACCAAAAACGACAATTTTCATCAACACTCGCCGTAAATTAATTTTTCTCGCCCGTGAATCAAACTCACTATAAATTCATTTTTCTCGCCCATGAGGCTTCTTATCTTTGTCAGATACGCGTTATCTTGTCATACCTAAATTTTGAAGCATTTCAGAAAAAAATCAAAATTTCAGAACAAAATCCAAAGGGATTAGCCTTTTTGCTTTTTACCAAAAACGGCAATTTTCATCAAAACTCGTCATAAATTCATTTTTCTCGCCCGTGAAGCTTCTTATCTTTGTCAGATACGTGTTATGTTGTCATACCTAAATTTTGAAGCATTTCGGAAAAAAAAATCAAAATTTCACAAGAAATCCAAAGGGGTTAGCCTTTGTTTTTCATCAAAAACGACAAGTTCCATCAAAACTTGACGTAAATTCATTTTTCTCGCCTGTGAAGCTTCTTATATTTGTCAGATTTGTGTTATATTGTCATACCAAAATTTTTAAGCATTTCGGAAAAAATCAAAATTTCACAAAAAATCCAAAGGGGTTAGCCTTTGATTTTTCTCAAAAACGGCAATTTTCATCCAAATTCGTCATAAATTTATTTTTCTTGCCCGTGAAGCTTCTTATCTTTGTCAGTTACGTGTTCTATTGTCATACCTAAATTTTGAAGCATTTCCGAAAAAAAATCAAAATTTCACAAAAAAATCCAAAGGGGTTAGCCTTTGCTTTTCTACCAAAAATGACAATTTTCATCAACACTCGCCGTAAATTCATTTTTCTCGCACGTGAATCAAAACTCACTGTAAATTCATTTTTCTCGCCCACGAGGCTTCTTATCTTTGTCAGTTACGTGTTATATTGTCATACCTAAATTTTGAAGCATTTTGGAAAAAAAATCAAAATTTCATGAAAAAAATCCAAAGGGGTTAGCCTTTGCTTTTCTACCAAAACGACAATTTTCATCAACACTCATAGTGAATTCATTTTTCTCGCCCGTGAATCAAAACTCGCCGTAAATTCATTTTTCATGCCCATGAAGCTTCTTATCTTTGTCAGATACACGTTATATTTTCATACCTAAATTTTGAAGCATTTTAGAAAAAATCAAAATTTCACAAAAAAAATCCAAAAGGGTTAGCCTTTGCTTTTCTACCAAAAACGACAATTTTCATCAACACTCGCCATAAATTCATTTTCTCACCCGTGAATCAAAACACGCTGTAAATTCATTTTTCTTGCAGTGAAGCTTCTTATCTTTGTCAGATAAGCGTTACACTTTCATACCTAAATTTTGAAGCATTTCAGAAAAAACAAAATTTCACCAAAAAATCCAAAGGGGTTAGCCTTTGCTTTTCTACCAAACCGACAATTTTCATCAACACTCGTCGTAAATTCATTTTTCTCGCCCGTGAATCAAAACTCGCTGTAAATTGATTTTTCATGCCCATGAAGCTTCTTATCTTTGTCAGATACACGTTATATTTTCATACCAAAATTTTGAAGCATTTTGGACAAAATCAAAATTTCACAAAAAATCCAAAGGGAGTTAGCCTTTGTTTTTTTACCAAAAATGACAAGTTCCATCAAAACTCGTCGTAAATTCATTTTTCTCGCCCATGGTGCTTCTTATCTTTGTCAGATACGCGTTATATTGTCACACCAAAATTTTGAAGCATTTCAGAAAAAATCAAAATTTCACAAAAAATCCAAAGGGGTTAGCCTTTGCTTTTTTCTCAAAAACGGCAATTTTCATCAAAATTCATCTTAAATTCATTTTTCTCACCCGTGAAGCTTCTTATTTTTGTCAGATATGTGTTATATTATCATACCTAAATTTTGAAGCATTTCAGAAACAACAAAATTTCACCAAAAAATCCAAAGAGGTTAGCCTTTGCTTTTCTACCAAAAACGACAATTTTCATCAACACTCGCCGTAAATTCATTTTTCTCGCCCGTGAATCAAAACTCACTGTAAATTCATTTTTCTTGCCCATGAGGCTTCTTATCTTTGTCAGATACGCGTTATCTTGTCATACCTAAATTTTGAAGCATTTCAGAAAAAAATCAAAATTTCACAACAAAATCCAAAGGAATTAGCCTTTTTGCTTTTTACCAAAAACGGCAATTTTCATCAAAACTCGTCGTAAATTCATTTTCTCGCCCGTGAAGCTTCTTATCTATGTCAGATACGTGTTATGTTGTCATATCTAAATTTTGAAGCATTTCGAAAAAAAATCAAAATTTCACAAAAAATCCAAAGAGAGTTAGCCTTTGTTTTTTACCAAAAATGACAAGTTCCATCAAAACTCATCGTAAATTCATTTTTCTTGCCCGTGAAGCTTCTTATCTTTGTCAGTTACGTGTTATATTGTCATACCTAAATTTTGAAGCATTTCCGAAAAAAATCAAAAATTCACAAAAAAAATCCAAAGGGGTTAGCCTTTGCTTTTCTACCAAAAACGACAATTTTCATCAACACTCGCCGTAAATTAATTTTTCTCGCCCGTGAATCAAACTCACTATAAATTCATTTTTCTCGCCCATGAGGCTTCTTATCTTTGTCAGATACGCGTTATCTTGTCATACCTAAATTTTGAAGCATTTCAGAAAAAAATCAAAATTTCAGAACAAAATCCAAAGGGATTAGCCTTTTTGCTTTTTACCAAAAACGGCAATTTTCATCAAAACTCGTCATAAATTCATTTTTCTCGCCCGTGAAGCTTCTTATCTTTGTCAGATACGTGTTATGTTGTCATACCTAAATTTTGAAGCATTTCGGAAAAAAAAATCAAAATTTCACAAGAAATCCAAAGGGGTTAGCCTTTGTTTTTCATCAAAAACGACAAGTTCCATCAAAACTTGACGTAAATTCATTTTTCTCGCCTGTGAAGCTTCTTATATTTGTCAGATTTGTGTTATATTGTCATACCAAAATTTTTAAGCATTTCGGAAAAAATCAAAATTTCACAAAAAATCCAAAGGGGTTAGCCTTTGATTTTTCTCAAAAACGGCAATTTTCATCCAAATTCGTCATAAATTTATTTTTCTTGCCCGTGAAGCTTCTTATCTTTGTCAGTTACGTGTTCTATTGTCATACCTAAATTTTGAAGCATTTCCGAAAAAAAATCAAAATTTCACAAAAAAATCCAAAGGGGTTAGCCTTTGCTTTTCTACCAAAAATGACAATTTTCATCAACACTCGCCGTAAATTCATTTTTCTCGCACGTGAATCAAAACTCACTGTAAATTCATTTTTCTCGCCCACGAGGCTTCTTATCTTTGTCAGTTACGTGTTATATTGTCATACCTAAATTTTGAAGCATTTTGGAAAAAAAATCAAAATTTCATGAAAAAAATCCAAAGGGGTTAGCCTTTGCTTTTCTACCAAAACGACAATTTTCATCAACACTCATAGTGAATTCATTTTTCTCGCCCGTGAATCAAAACTCGCCGTAAATTCATTTTTCATGCCCATGAAGCTTCTTATCTTTGTCAGATACACGTTATATTTTCATACCTAAATTTTGAAGCATTTTAGAAAAAATCAAAATTTCACAAAAAAAATCCAAAAGGGTTAGCCTTTGCTTTTCTACCAAAAACGACAATTTTCATCAACACTCGCCATAAATTCATTTTCTCACCCGTGAATCAAAACACGCTGTAAATTCATTTTTCTTGCAGTGAAGCTTCTTATCTTTGTCAGATAAGCGTTACACTTTCATACCTAAATTTTGAAGCATTTCAGAAAAAACAAAATTTCACCAAAAAATCCAAAGGGGTTAGCCTTTGCTTTTCTACCAAACCGACAATTTTCATCAACACTCGTCGTAAATTCATTTTTCTCGCCCGTGAATCAAAACTCGCTGTAAATTGATTTTTCATGCCCATGAAGCTTCTTATCTTTGTCAGATACACGTTATATTTTCATACCAAAATTTTGAAGCATTTTGGACAAAATCAAAATTTCACAAAAAATCCAAAGGGAGTTAGCCTTTGTTTTTTTACCAAAAATGACAAGTTCCATCAAAACTCGTCGTAAATTCATTTTTCTCGCCCATGGTGCTTCTTATCTTTGTCAGATACGCGTTATATTGTCACACCAAAATTTTGAAGCATTTCAGAAAAAATCAAAATTTCACAAAAAATCCAAAGGGGTTAGCCTTTGCTTTTTTCTCAAAAACGGCAATTTTCATCAAAATTCATCTTAAATTCATTTTTCTCACCCGTGAAGCTTCTTATTTTTGTCAGATATGTGTTATATTATCATACCTAAATTTTGAAGCATTTCAGAAACAACAAAATTTCACCAAAAAATCCAAAGAGGTTAGCCTTTGCTTTTCTACCAAAAACGACAATTTTCATCAACACTCGCCGTAAATTCATTTTTCTCGCCCGTGAATCAAAACTCACTGTAAATTCATTTTTCTTGCCCATGAGGCTTCTTATCTTTGTCAGATACGCGTTATCTTGTCATACCTAAATTTTGAAGCATTTCAGAAAAAAATCAAAATTTCACAACAAAATCCAAAGGAATTAGCCTTTTTGCTTTTTACCAAAAACGGCAATTTTCATCAAAACTCGTCGTAAATTCATTTTCTCGCCCGTGAAGCTTCTTATCTATGTCAGATACGTGTTATGTTGTCATATCTAAATTTTGAAGCATTTCGAAAAAAAATCAAAATTTCACAAAAAATCCAAAGAGAGTTAGCCTTTGTTTTTTACCAAAAATGACAAGTTCCATCAAAACTCATCGTAAATTCATTTTTCTTGCCCGTGAAGCTTCTTATCTTTGTCAGTTACGTGTTATATTGTCATACCTAAATTTTGAAGCATTTCCGAAAAAAATCAAAAATTCACAAAAAAAATCCAAAGGGGTTAGCCTTTGCTTTTCTACCAAAAACGACAATTTTCATCAACACTCGCCGTAAATTCATTTTTCTCGCCCGTGAATCAAACTCACTATAAATTCATTTTTCTCGCCCATGAGGCTTCTTATCTTTGTCAGATACGCGTTATCTTGTCATACCTAAATTTTGAAGCATTTCAGAAAAAAATCAAAATTTCAGAACAAAATCCAAAGGGATTAGCCTTTTTGCTTTTTACCAAAAACGGCAATTTTCATCAAAACTCGTCATAAATTCATTTTTCTCGCCCGTGAAGCTTCTTATCTTTGTCAGATACGTGTTATGTTGTCATACCTAAATTTTGAAGCATTTCGGAAAAAAAATCAAAATTTCACAAGAAATCCAAAGGGGTTAGCCTTTGTTTTTCATCAAAAACGACAAGTTCCATCAAAACTCGACGTAAATTCATTTTTCTCGCCTGTGAAGCTTCTTATATTTGTCAGATTTGTGTTATATTGTCATACCAAAATTTTTAAGCATTTCGGAAAAAATCAAAATTTCACAAAAAAATCCAAAGGGGTTAGCCTTTGATTTTTCTCAAAAACGGCAATTTTCATCCAAATTCGTCATAAATTCATTTTTCTTGCCCGTGAAGCTTCTTATCTTTGTCAGTTACGTGTTCTATTGTCATACCTAAATTTTGAAGCATTTCCGAAAAAAAATCAAAATTTCACAAAAAAATCCAAAGGGGTTAGCCTTTGCTTTTCTACCAAAAATGACAATTTTCATCAACACTCGCCGTAAATTCATTTTTCTCGCACGTGAATCAAAACTCACTGTAAATTCATTTTTCTCGCCCACGAGGCTTCTTATCTTTGTCAGTTACGTGTTATATTGTCATACCTAAATTTTGAAGCATTTTGGAAAAAAAATCAAAATTTCATGAAAAAAATCCAAAGGGGTTAGCCTTTGCTTTTCTACCAAAACGACAATTTTCATCAACACTCATAGTGAATTCATTTTTCTCGCCCGTGAATCAAAACTCGCCGTAAATTCATTTTTCATGCCCATGAAGCTTCTTATCTTTGTCAGATACACGTTATATTTTCATACCTAAATTTTGAAGCATTTTAGAAAAAATCAAAATTTCACAAAAAAAAACCAAAAGGGTTAGCCTTTGCTTTTCTACCAAAAACGACAATTTTCATCAACACTCGCCATAAATTCATTTTCTCACCCGTGAATCAAAACACGCTGTAAATTCATTTTTCTTGCAGTGAAGCTTCTTATCTTTGTCAGATAAGCGTTACACTTTCATACCTAAATTTTGAAGCATTTCAGAAAAAACAAAATTTCACCAAAAAATCCAAAGGGGTTAGCCTTTGCTTTTCTACCAAAACGACAATTTTCATCAACACTCGTCGTAAATTCATTTTTCTCGCCCGTGAATCAAAACTCGCTGTAAATTGATTTTTCATGCCCATGAAGCTTCTTATCTTTGTCAGATACACGTTATATTTTCATACCAAAATTTTGAAGCATTTTGGACAAAATCAAAATTTCACAAAAAATCCAAAGGGAGTTAGCCTTTGTTTTTTTACCAAAAATGACAAGTTCCATCAAAACTCGTCGTAAATTCATTTTTCTCGCCCATGGTGCTTCTTATCTTTGTCAGATACGCGTTATATTGTCACACCAAAATTTTGAAGCATTTCAGAAAAAATCAAAATTTCACAAAAAATCCAAAGGGATTAGCCTTTGCTTTTTTCTCAAAAACGGCAATTTTCATCAAAATTCATCTTAAATTCATTTTTCTCACCCGTGAAGCTTCTTATTTTTGTCAGATATGTGTTATATTATCATACCTAAATTTTGAAGCATTTCAGAAACAACAAAATTTCACCAAAAAATCCAAAGAGGTTAGCCTTTGCTTTTCTACCAAAAACGACAATTTTCATCAACACTCGCCGTAAATTCATTTTTCTCGCCCGTGAATCAAAACTCACTGTAAATTCATTTTTCTCGCCCATGAGGCTTCTTATCTTTGTCAGATACGCGTTATCTTGTCATACCTAAATTTTGAAGCATTTCAGAAAAAAATCAAAATTTCACAACAAAATCCAAAGGAATTAGCCTTTTTGCTTTTTACCAAAAACGGCAATTTTCATCAAAACTCGTCGTAAATTCATTTTCTCGCCCGTGAAGCTTCTTATCTATGTCAGATACGTGTTATGTTGTCATATCTAAATTTTGAAGCATTTCGAAAAAAAATCAAAATTTCACAAAAAATCCAAAGAGAGTTAGCCTTTGTTTTTTACCAAAAATGACAAGTTCCATCAAAACTCATCGTAAATTCATTTTTCTCGCCCTTGGTGCTTCTTATCTTTGTCAGATACGCGTTATATTGTCACACCGAAATTTTGAAGCATTTCGGAAAAAATCAAAATTTCACAAAAAATCCAAAGGGGTTAGCCTTTGCTTTTTCTCAAAAACGGCAATTTTCGTCAAAATTCATCGTAAATTCATTTTTCTCACCCGTGAAGCTTCTTATTTTTGTCAGATATGTGTTATATTGTCATACCTAAATTTTGAAGCATTTCAGAAAAAACAAAATTTCACCAAAAAATCCAAAGGGGTTAGCCTTTGCTTTTCTACCAAAAACGACAATTTTCATCAACACTCGCCATAAATTCATTTTTCTCGCCCGTGAATCAAAACTCACTGTAAATTTATTTTTCTCGCCCACGAGGCTTCTTATCTTTGTCAGATACGCGTTATCTTGTCATACCTAAATTTTGAAGCATTTCAGAACAAAATCCAAAGGGATTAGCCTTTTTGCTTTTTACCAAAAACGGCAATTTTCATCAAAACTCGTCGTAAATTCATTTTTCTCGCCCGTGAAGCTTCTTATCTTTGTCAGATACGTGTTATGTTGTCATACCAAAATTTTGAAGCATTTCGAAAAAAAATCAAAATTTCACAAGAAATCCAAAGGGGTTAGCCTTTGTTTTTTTACCAAAAATGACAAGTTCCATCAAAACTCGTCGTAAATTCATTTTTCTCGCCTATGAAGCTTCTTATATTTGTCAGATTTGTGTTATATTGTCATACCAAAATTTTTAAGCATTTCGGAAAAAATCAAAATTTCACAAAAAAACCAAAGGGGTTAGCCTTTGATTTTTCTCAAAAACGGCAATTTTCATCAAAATTCGTCGTAAATTAATTTTTCTTGCCCGTGAAGCTTCTTATCTTTGTCAGATAAGCGTTACACTTTCATACCTAAATTTTGAAGCATTTCAGAAAAAACAAAATTTCACCAAAAAATCCAAAGGGGTTAGCCTTTGCTTTTCTACCAAAACGACAATTTTCATCAACACTCGTCGTAAATTCATTTTTCTCGCCCGTGAATCAAAACTCGCCGTAAATTGATTTTTCATGCCCATGAAGCTTCTTATCTTTGTCAGATACACGTTATATTTTCATACCAAAATTTTGAAGCATTTTGGACAAAATCAAAATTTCACAAAAAATCCAAAGGGAGTTAGCCTTTGTTTTTTTACCAAAAATGACAAGTTCCATCAAAACTCGTCGTAAATTCATTTTTCTCGCCCATGGTGCTTCTTATCTTTGTCAGATACGCGTTATATTGTCACACCAAAATTTTGAAGCATTTTAGAAAAAATCAAAATTTCACAAAAAATCCAAAGGGGTTAGCCTTTGCTTTTTCTCAAAAAAGGCAATTTTCATCAAAATTCATCTTAAATTCATTTTTCTCACCCGTGAAGCTTCTTATTTTTGTCAGATACGTGTTATATTATCATACCTAAATTTTGAAGCATTTCAGAAAAAAACAAAATTTCACCAAAAAATCCAAAGAGGTTAGCCTTTGCTTTTCTACCAAAAACGACAATTTTCATCAACACTCGCCGTAAATTCATTTTTCTCGCCCGTGAATCAAAACTCACTGTAAATTCATTTTTCTCGCCCATGAGGCTTCTTATCGTTGTCAGATACGCGTTATCTTGTCATACCTAAATTTTGAAGCATTTCAGAAAAAAATCAAAATTTCACAACAAAATCCAAAGGGATTAGCCTTTTTGCTTTTTACCAAAAACGGCAATTTTCATCAACACTCGTCGTAAATTCATTTTTCTCGCCCGTGAAGCTTCTTATCTATGTCAGATACGTGTTATGTTGTCATACCTAAATTTTGAAGCATTTCGAAAAAAAATCAAAATTTCACAAAAAATCCAAAGAGAGTTAGCCTTTGTTTTTTACCAAAAATGACAAGTTCCATCAAAACTCATCGTAAATTCATTTTTCTCGCCCTTGGTGCTTCTTATCTTTGTCAGATACGCGTTATATTGTCACACCGAAATTTTGAAGCATTTCGGAAAAAATCAAAATTTCACAAAAAATGCAAAGGGGTTAGCCTTTGCTTTTTCTCAAAAACGGCAATTTTCGTCAAAATTCATCGTAAATTCATTTTTCTCACCCGTGAAGCTTCTTATTTTTGTCAGATACGTGTTATATTGCCATACCTAAATTTTGAAGCATTTCAGAAAAAACAAAATTTCATCAAAAATTCCAAAGGGGTTAGCCTTTGCTTTTCTACCAAAAACGACAATTTTCATCAACACTCGCCATAAATTCATTTTTCTCGCCCGTGAATCAAAACTCACTGTAAATTTATTTTTCTCGCCCACGAGGCTTCTTATCTTTGTCAGATACTCGTTATCTTATCATACCTAAATTTTGAAGCATTTCAGAAAAAAAATCAAAATTTCAGAACAAAATCCAAAGGGATTAGCCTTTTTGCTTTTTACCAAAAACGGCAATTTTCATCAAAACTCATCGTAAATTCATTTTTCTCGCCCGTGAAGCTTCTTATCTTTGTCAGATACGTGTTATGTTGTCATACCAAAATTTTGAAGCATTTCGAAAAAAAATCAAAATTTCACAAGAAATCCAAAGGGGTTAGCCTTTGTTTTTTACCAAAAATGACAAGTTCCATCAAAACTCGTCGTAAATTCATTTTTCTCGCCTATGAAGCTTCTTATATTTGTCAGATTTGTGTTATATTGTCATACCAAAATTTTTAAGCATTTCGGAAAAAATCAAAATTTCACAAAAAATCCAAAGGGGTTAGCCTTTGATTTTTCTCAAAAACGGCAATTTTCATCAAAATTCATCGTAAATTCATTTTTCTTGCCCGTGAAGCTTCTTATCTTTGTCAGTTACGTGTTATATTGTCATACCTAAATTTTGAAGCATTTCCGAAAAAAAATCAAAAATTCACAAAAAAAATCCAAAGGGGTTAGCCTTTGCTTTTCTACCAAAAACGACAATTTTCATTAACACTCGCCGTAAATTCATTTTTCTCGCCCGTGAATCAAACTCACTATAAATTCATTTTTCTCGCCCATGAGGCTTCTTATCTTTGTCAGATACGCGTTATCTTGTCATACCTAAATTTTGAAGCATTTCAGAAAAAAATCAAAATTTCAGAACAAAATCCAAAGGGATTAGCCTTTTTGCTTTTTACCAAAAACGGCAATTTTCATCAAAACTCGTCATAAATTCATTTTTCTCGCCCGTGAAGCTTCTTATCTTTGTCAGATACGTGTTATGTTGTCATACCTAAATTTTGAAGCATTTCGGAAAAAAAATCAAAATTTCACAAGAAATCCAAAGGGGTTAGCCTTTGTTTTTCATCAAAAACGACAAGTTCCATCAAAACTCGACGTAAAATCATTTTTCTCGCCTGTGAAGCTTCTTATATTTGTCAGATTTGTGTTATATTGTCATACCAAAATTTTTAAGCATTTCGGAAAAAATCAAAATTTCACAAAAAATCCAAAGGGGTTAGCCTTTGATTTTTCTCAAAAAACGGCAATTTTCATCAAAATTCATCGTAAATTCATTTTTCTTGCCCGTGAAGCTTCTTATCTTTGTCAGTTACGTGTTATATTATCATACCTAAATTTTGAAGCATTTATGAAAAAAATCAAAATTTCACAAAAAAACCCAAAGAGGTTAGCCTTTGCTTTTCTACCAAAAACGACAATTTTCATCAACACTCGCCGTAAATTCATTTTTCTCGCCCGTGAATCAAAACTCATTGTAAATTCATTTTTCTCGCCCATGAGGCTTCTTATCTTTGTTAGATACGCGTTATCTTGTCATACCTAAATTTTGAAGCATTTCAGGAAAAAAATCAAAATTTCAGAATAAAATCCAAAGGGATTAGCCTTTTTGCTTTTTACCAAAAACGGCAATTTTTATCAAAACTCGTTGTAAATTCATTTTTCTCGCCCGTGAAGCTTCTTATCTTTGTCAGATACGTGTTATGTTGTCATACCTAAATTTTGAAGCATTTCGAAAAAAAATCAAAATTTCACAAAAAATCCAAAGGGAGTTAGCCTTTGTTTTTTACCAAAAATGACAAGTTCCATCAAAACTCATCGTAAATTCATTTTTCTCGCCCTTGGTGCTTCTTATCTTTGTCAGATACGCGTTATATTGTCACACCGAAATTTTGAAGCATTTCGGAAAAAATCAAAATTTCACAAAAAATCCAAAGGGGTTAGCCTTTGCTTTTTCTCAAAAACGGCAATTTTCATCAAAATTCATCGTAAATTCATTTTTCTCACCCATGAAGCTTCTTATTTTTGTCAGATACGTGTTATATTGTCATACCTAAATTTTGAAGCATTTCAGAAAAAACAAAATTTCACCAAAAAATCCAAAGGGGTTAGACTTTGCTTTTCTACCAAAAACGATAATTTTCATCAACACTCGCCGTAAATTCATTTTTCTCGCCCGTGAATCAAAACTCACTGTAAATTTATTTTTCTCACCCATGAGGCTTCCTATCTTTGTCAGATACACGTTATCTTGTCATACCTAAATTTTGAAGCATTTCAGAAAAAATCAAAATTTCACAAAAAATCCAAAGGGGTTAGCCTTTGCTTTTTCTCAAAAACGGCAATTTTCATCAAAATTCATCGTAAATTCATTTTTCTCACCCGTGAAGCTTCTTATTTTTGTCAGATACGTGTTATATTATCATACCTAAATTTTGAAGCATTTCAGAAAAAACAAAATTTCACCAAAAAATCCAAAGAGGTTAGCCTTTGCTTTTCTACCAAAAACGACAATTTTCATCAACACTCGCCGTAAATTCATTTTTCTCGCCCGTGAATCAAAACTCACTGTAAATTCATTTTTCTCGCCCATGAGGCTTCTTATCTTTGTCAGATACGCGTTATCTTGTCATACCTAAATTTTGAAGCATTTCAGAAAAAAATCAAAATTTCAGAACAAAATCCAAAGGGATTAGCCTTTTTGCTTTTTACCAAAAACGGCAATTTTCATCAAAACTCGTCGTAAATTCATTTTTCTCGCCCGTGAAGCTTCTTATCTTTGTCAGATACGTGTTATGTTGTCATACCTAAATTTTGAAGCATTTTGAAAAAAAAAATCAACATTTCACAAAAAATCCAAAGGGAGTTAGCCTTTGTTTTTTACCAAAAATGACAAGTTCCATCAAAACTCATCGTAAATTCATTTTTCTCGCCCTTGGTGCTTCTTATCTTTGTCAGATACGCGTTATATTGTCACACCGAAATTTTGAAGCATTTCGGAAAAAATCAAAATTTCACAAAAAATCCAAAGGGGTTAGCCTTTGTTTTTTCTCAAAAACGGCAATTTTCATCAAAATTCATCGTAAATTCATTTTTCTCACCCATGAAGCTTCTTATTTTTGTCAGATACGTGTTATATTGACATTCCTAAATTTTGAAGCATTTCAGAAAAAACAAAATTTCTCCAAAAAATCAAAGGGGTTAGCCTTTGCTTTTCTACCAAAAACGACAATTTTCATCAACACTCGCTGTAAATTCATTTTTCTCGCCCGTGAATCAAAACTCACTGTAAATTCATTTTTCTCGCCCATGAGGCTTCTTATCTTTGTCAGATACGCGTTATCTTATCATACCTAAATTTTGAAGCATTTCAGAAAAAAAATCAAAATTTCAGAACAAAATCCAAAGGGATTATCCTTTTTGCTTTTTACCAAAAATGGCAATTTTCATCAAAACTCGTCATAAATTCATTTTTCTCGCCCGTGAAGCTTCTTATCTTTGTCAGATACGTGTTATGTTGTCATACCTAAATTTTGAAGCATTTCGGAAAAAAAATCAAAATTTCACAAGAAATCCAAAGGGGTTAGCCTTTGTTTTTTTACCAAAAACGACAAGTTCCATCAAAACTCGACGTAAATTCATTTTTCTCGCCTGTGAAGCTTCTTATATTTGTCAGATTTGTGTTATATTGTCATAACAAAATTTTTAAGCATTTCGGAAAAAATCAAAATTTCACAAAAAATCCAAAGGGGTTAGCCTTTGATTTTTTCTCAAAAAACGGCAATTTTCATCAAAATTCATCGTAAATTCATTTTTCTTGCCCGTTAAGCTTCTTATCTTTGTCAGTTACGTGTTATATTGTCATACCTAAATTTTGAAGCATTTACGAAAAAAATCAAAATTTCACAAAAAAATCCAAAGGGGTTAGCCTTTGCTTTTCTACCAAAAACGACAATTTTCATCAACACTCGCCGTAAATTCATTTTTCTCGCCCGTGAATCAAAACTCATTGTAAATTCATTTTTCTCGCCCATGAGGCTTCTTATCTTTGTCAGATACGCGTTATCTTGTCATACCTAAATTTTGAAGCATTTCAGGAAAAAAAATCAAAATTTCAGAACAAAATCCAAAGGGATTAGCCTTTTTGCTTTTTACCAAAAACGGCAATTTTCATCAAAACTCGTCGTAAATTCATTTTCCTCGCCTGTGAAGCTTCTTATCTTTATCAGATACGTGTTATGTTGTCATACCTAAATTTTGAAGTATTTCAGAAAAAAAATCAAAATTTCACAAGAAATCCAAAGGGGTTAGCCTTTGTTTTTTTACCAAAAACGACAAGTTCCATCAAAACTCGACGTAAATTCATTTTTCTCGCCTGTGAAGCTTCTTATATTTGTCAGATTTGTGTTATATTGTCATACCAAAATTTTTAAGCATTTCGGAAAAAATCAAAATTTCACAAAAAATCCAAAGGGGTTAGCCTTTGATTTTTCTCAAAAACGGCAATTTTCATTAAAATTCGTCATAAATTCATTTTTCTTACCCGTGAAGCTTCTTATCTTTGTCAGTTACGTGTTCTATTGTCATACCTAAATTTTGAAGCATTTCCGAAAAAAAATCAAAATTTCACAAAAAAATCCAAAGGTGTTAGCCTTTGCTTTTCTACCAAAAACGACAATTTTCATCAACACTCGCCGTAAATTCATTTTTCTCGCACGTGAATCAAAACTCACTGTAAATTCATTTTTCTCGCCCATGAGGCTTCTTATCTTTGTCAGTTACATGTTATATTGTCATACCTAAATTTTGAAGCATTTTGGAAAAAAAATCAAAATTTCATGAAAAAATCCGAAGGGGTTAGCCTTTGCTTTTCTACCAAAACAACAATTTTCATCAACACTCATCGTAAATTCATTTTTCTCGCCCATGAATCAAAACTCGCCGTAAATTCATTTTTCGTGCCCATGAAGCTTCTTATCTTTGTCAGATACACGTTATATTTTCATACCTAAATTTTGAAGCATTTTAGAAAAAATCAAAATTTCACAAAAAAAATCCAAAAGGGTTAGCCTTTGCTTTTCTACCAAAAATGACAATTTTCATCAACACTCGCCATAAATTCATTTTCTCACCCGTGAATCAAAACACGCTGTAAATTTATTTTTCTAGCAGTGAAGCTTCTTATCTTTGTCAGATAAGCGTTACACTTTCATACCTAAATTTTGAAGCATTTCCAAAAAAAATCAAAATTTCACAACAAAAATCCAAAGGGGTTAGCCTTTGCTTTTCTACCAAAAACGACAATTTTAATCAACACTCGCCGTAAATTCATTTTTCTCGCCCATGAATCAAAACTCATTGTAAATTCATTTTTCTCGCCCATGAGGCTTCTTATCTTTGTCAGATACGCGTTATCTTGTCATACCAAAATTTTGAAGCATTTCAGAAAAAAAAATCAAAATTTCAGAACAAAATCCAAAGGGATTAGCCTTTTTGCTTTTTACCAAAAACGGCAATTTTCATCAAAACTCGTCGTAAATTCATTTTTCTCGCCCGTGAAGCTTCTTATCTTTGTCAGATACGTGTTATGTTGTCATACCTAAATTTTGAAGCATTTCGAAAAAAAATCAAAATTTCACAAAAAAATCCAAAGGGAGTTAGCCTTTGTTTTTTTACCAAAAATGACAAGTTCCATCAAAACTCATCGTAAATTCATTTTTCTCGCCCTTGGTGCTTCTTATCTTTGTCAGATACGCGTTATATTGTCACACCGAAATTTTGAAGCATTTCGGAAAAAATCAAAATTTCACAAAAAATCCAAAGGGGTTAGCCTTTGCTTTTTCTCAAAAACGGCAATTTTCATCAAAATTCATCGTAAATTCATTTTTCTCACCCATGAAGCTTCTTATTTTTGTCAGTTACGTGTTATATTGTCATACCTAAATTTTGAAGCATTTACGAAAAAAATCAAAATTTCACAAAAAAATCCAAAGGGGTTAGCCTTTGCTTTTCTACCAAAAACGACAATTTTCATCAACACTCGCCGTAAATTCATTTTTCTCGCCCGTGAATCAAAACTCATTGTAAATTCATTTTTCTCGCCCATGAGGCTTTTTATCTTTGTCAGATACGCGTTATCTTGTCATACCTAAATTTTGAAGCATTTCAGGAAAAAAATCAAAATTTCAGAACAAAATCCAAAGGGATTAGCCTTTTTGCTTTTTACCAAAAACGGCAATTTTCATCAAAACTCGTCGTAAATTCATTTTTCTCGCTTGTGAAGCTTCTTATCTTTGTCAGATACGTGTTATGTTGAAATACCTAAATTTTGAAGCATTTCAGAAAAAAAATCAAAATTTCACAAGAATCCAAAGGGGTTAGCCTTTGTTTTTTTACCAAAAACGACAAGTTCCATCAAAACTCGACGTAAATTCATTTTTCTCGCCTGTGAAGCTTCTTATATTTATCAGATTTGTGTTATATTGTCATACAAAAATTTTTAAGCATTTCGGATAAAAACAAAATTTCACAAAAATCCAAAGGGGTTAGCCTTTGATTTTTCTCAAAAACGGCAATTTTCATCAAAATTCGTCATAAATTCATTTTTCTTGCCCGTGAAGCTTCTTATCTTTGTCGTTACGTGTTCTATTGTCATACCTAAATTTTGAAGCATTTTAGAAAAAATCAAAATTTCACAAAAAAAATCCAAAGGGGTTAGCCTTTGCTTTTCTACCAAAAACGACAATTTTAATCAACACTCGCCGTAAATTCATTTTTCTCGCCCATGAATCAAAACTCATTGTAAATTCATTTTTCTCGCCCATGAGGCTTCTTATCTTTGTCAGATACGCGTTATCTTGTCATACCAAAATTTTGAAGCATTTCAGAAAAAAAAATCAAAATTTCAGAACAAAATCCAAAGGGATTAGCCTTTTTGCTTTTTACCAAAAACGGCAATTTTCATCAAAACTCGTCGTAAATTCATTTTTCTCGCCCGTGAAGCTTCTTATCTTTGTCAGATACGTGTTATGTTGTCATACCTAAATTTTGAAGCATTTCGAAAAAAAATCAAAATTTCACAAAAAAATCCAAAGGGAGTTAGCCTTTGTTTTTTTACCAAAAATGACAAGTTCCATCAAAACTCATCGTAAATTCATTTTTCTCGCCCTTGGTGCTTCTTATCTTTGTCAGATACGCGTTATATTGTCACACCGAAATTTTGAAGCATTTCGGAAAAAATCAAAATTTCACAAAAAATCCAAAGGGGTTAGCCTTTGCTTTTTCTCAAAAACGGCAATTTTCATCAAAATTCATCGTAAATTCATTTTTCTCACCCATGAAGCTTCTTATTTTTGTCAGTTACGTGTTATATTGTCATACCTAAATTTTGAAGCATTTACGAAAAAAATCAAAATTTCACAAAAAAATCCAAAGGGGTTAGCCTTTGCTTTTCTACCAAAAACGACAATTTTCATCAACACTCGCCGTAAATTCATTTTTCTCGCCCGTGAATCAAAACTCATTGTAAATTCATTTTTCTCGCCCATGAGGCTTTTTATCTTTGTCAGATACGCGTTATCTTGTCATACCTAAATTTTGAAGCATTTCAGGAAAAAAATCAAAATTTCAGAACAAAATCCAAAGGGATTAGCCTTTTTGCTTTTTACCAAAAACGGCAATTTTCATCAAAACTCGTCGTAAATTCATTTTTCTCGCTTGTGAAGCTTCTTATCTTTGTCAGATACGTGTTATGTTGAAATACCTAAATTTTGAAGCATTTCAGAAAAAAAATCAAAATTTCACAAGAATCCAAAGGGGTTAGCCTTTGTTTTTTTACCAAAAACGACAAGTTCCATCAAAACTCGACGTAAATTCATTTTTCTCGCCTGTGAAGCTTCTTATATTTGTCAGATTTGTGTTATATTGTCATACAAAAATTTTTAAGCATTTCGGATAAAAACAAAATTTCACAAAAATCCAAAGGGGTTAGCCTTTGATTTTTCTCAAAAACGGCAATTTTCATCAAAATTCGTCATAAATTCATTTTTCTTGCCCGTGAAGCTTCTTATCTTTGTCAGTTACGTGTTCTATTGTCATACCTAAATTTTGAAGCATTTCCGAAAAAAATCAAAATTTCAAAAAAAAATCCAAAGGTGTTAGCCTTTGCTTTTCTACCAAAAACGACAATTTTCATCAACACTCGCCGTAAATTCATTTTTCTCACACGTGAATCAAAACTCACTGTAAATTCATTTTTCTCACCCATGAGGCTTCTTATCTTTGTCAGTTACGTGTTATATTGTCATACCTAAATTTTGAAGCATTTTGGAAAAAAATCAAAATTTCATGAAAAAATCCGAAGGGGTTAGCCTTTGCTTTTCTACCAAAACAACAATTTTCATCAACACTCATCGTAAATTCATTTTTCTCGCCCATGAATCAAAACTCGCCGTAAATTCATTTTTCGTGCCCATGAAGCTTCTTATCTTTGTCAGATACACGTTATATTTTCATACCTAAATTTTGAAGCATTTTAGAAAAAATCAAAATTTCACAAAAAAATCCAAAAGGCTTAGCCTTTGCTTTTCTACCAAAAACGACAATTTTCATCAACACTCGCCATAAATTCATTTTCTCACCCGTGAATCAAAACACGCTGTAAATTCATTTTTCTTGCAGTGAAGCTTCTTATCTTTGTCAGATAAGCGTTACACTTTCATACCTAAATTTTGAAGCATTTCCAAAAAAATCAAAATTTCACAACAAAAATCCAAAGGGGTTAGCCTTTGCTTTTCTACCAAAAACGACAATTTTAATCAACACTCGCCGTAAATTCATTTTTCTCGCCCATGAATCAAAACTCATTGTAAATTCATTTTTCTCGCCCATGAGGCTTCTTATCTTTGTCAGATACGCGTTATCTTGTCATACCAAAATTTTGAAGCATTTCAGAAAAAAAATCAAAATTTCAGAACAAAATCCAAAGGGGTTAGCCTTTTTGCTTTTTACCAAAAACGGCAATTTTCATCAAAACTCGTCGTAAATTCATTTTTCTCGCCCGTGAAGCTTCTTATCTTTGTCAGATACGTGTTATGTTGTCATACCTAAATTTTGAAGCATTTCGAAAAAAAAATCAAAATTTCACAAAAAAAATCCAAAGGGAATTAGCCTTTGTTTTTTTTACCAAAAATGACAAGTTCCATCAAAACTCGACGTAAATTCATTTTTCTCGCCTGTGAAGCTTCTTATATTTGTCAGATTTGTGTTATATTGTCATACCAAAATTTATAAGCATTTCGGAAAAAATCAAAATTTCACAAAAAATCCAAAGGGGTTAGCCTTTGATTTTTCTCAAAAAACGGCAATTTTCATCAAAATTCATCGTAAATTCATTTTTCTTGCCCGTGAAGCTTCTTATCTTTGTCAGTTACGTGTTATATTGTCATACCTAAATTTTGAAGCATTTCCGAAAAAAATCAAAATTTCACAAAAAACCCAAAGAGGTTAGCCTTTGCTTTTCTACCAAAAACGACAATTTTCATCAACACTCGCCATATATTCGTTTTTCTCGCCCGTGAATCAAAACTCATTGTAAATTCATTTTTCTCGCCCATGAGGCTTCTTATCTTTGTTAGATACGCGTTATCTTGTCATACCTAAATTTCGAAGCATTTCAGGAAAAAAATCAAAATTTCAGAACAAAATCCAAAGGGATTAGCCTTTTTGCTTTTTACCAAAACGGCAATTTTTATCAATACTCGTCGTAAATTCATTTTTCTCGCCCGTGAAGCTTCTTATCTTTGTCAGATACGTGTTATGTTGTCATACCAAAATTTTGAAGCATTTCGAAAAAAATCAAAATTTCACAAGAAATCCAAAGGGGTTAGCCTTTGTTTTTTACC
>JASWHV010000187.1:7500-10000 GCA_030760725.1 Neostapfia colusana
CACCTGAACACGTCTCACCGAAGACACGTGGATGCACCGTGTTTCCCGTTTCCGACAGTTTCGCACCCATCAGCCAACAGCCTGACATGACCAGCAGCCTCTCAGCCGCCAGAACACATCTCACCGAAGACATGGTGGGTGCACGATGTTTCACATATCCAACAGTATCACACCGCTTCGCCAACAGCTTGAAATGACCAGCAGCCTCTCAGCCACCGGAACACATCTCTCCGAAGACAAGGAGGGTGCACCGTGTGTCCCGTATCCGACAGTTTCGCACCCATTCGCCAACAGCTTGAAATGACCAGCAGCCTCTCAGCCACCAGAACACGTCTCACCGAAGACACGGAGGGTGCGCCGTGTTTCCCATATCGGACAGTTTCGCGCCCATTCGCCAACAGCTTGAAATGTACCAGCAGCCTGTCAGCCGCCAGAACACATCTCACCGAAGACACGGTGGGTGCACCGTAATACCCGTATCGGTCCATACCATCGCATGATAAACCAGAATCCGTACGGCCACCAGCCCACCATTGCGATGGCTGACAGTGCAACCAGATCTTCAAGCATTGGGTACATGCAATTCACTAAATAGTAAGGCCACAACACCCTAAGCCCACAAGAATCTGGTTTGAGCACTGCCCACCCCGACAGGAAAACGGACCGGTAACCATCCAGCCAACAATCCGTCCCATACCCGGGGGACGCCACAGCCACGTTTATCTGGCACCAGGATGATGTATCCACCCAAAAAGGGTGGCACAATGTGTCCCGAAGCCAAAATCCGTGTTGCACCGTCGCATCTGTGTTCATCTCAGTGAAGGTCCCCAAGGCCGGTAGGATGTTGGCAGCCTTGGATCATCCCAACACCGAGATCCGGTGGATGTAGTACACCGCGAGGGGAGGTAATCAAGGTTCCTTTCAGTATCCGACATCATCCTACTTTGCCCCGAGCTGACAGACCACCTCCCCCTAATATACCTTAGGAGCGCCCCCCCTCCCAGGAGTATGGGGGATTTTTGGGACTGCTGAGCGCACTATTTGGGAGAAGCCCAAAAAGTGGTATTTTTCTGGTTTTGCCGCGCCAAGCCTCCAAAACGGGTGGGTTATCTAGTTTCAACTTGGGTTCCCAGACTTCCCGTATTCTTTCCGGAGGCCTCCTGCTGTGTACAGTACGGCATCCCTGGACCCGAGTTCCTGAGATCCCGACTTTCCCGATTTCGACCCAGGAGGCCATCCATGCATTCCAAAACCTTCAAAATGCACCGTCCGAATGATTATTCAGCCAAGGTCCCGTCGGGCCACCGGGGATCCCAGTTAGTGAGTTTTACCGACTTTCCCAACTTTCCTCATTTCGACCCAGATGGCCATCCACGCATGAAAAACCATCAAGTTTTACCATCCGAACGTGTGTTCCGTTGAGGTCCGTCCGCCCCCGGGACACATGTTCACGAGTTTTCCCATCTCTCAGCCGCCGGAACACGTCTCACCGAAGACAAGGTGGGTGCACCATGTTTCACGTATCCAACAGAATCGCACCGCTTCGCCAACAGCTTGAAATGACCAGCAGCCTCTCAGCCACAGGAACACGTCTCTCTGAAGACGAGGGTGGGTGCACCATGTGTCCCTTATCCGACAGTTTTGCACCCATTCGCCAACAGCTTGAAATGACCAGCAGCTTCTCAGCCACCGGAACACATCTCACCGAAGCCACGGCGGGTGCACCATGTTTACCGTATCCGACAGTTTTGCACCGATTCGCCAACAGCTTGAAATGACCAGCAGCCTCTCAGCCACCAGAACACGTCTCACCGAAGACACGGAGGGTGCACCGTGTTTCCCGTATCCGACAGTTTCGCGCCCATTCGCCAACAGCTTGAAATGTACCAGCAGCCTGTCAGCCACCAGAACACGTCTCACCGAAGACACGGTGGGTGCACCGTGTTTTCCATATCCCACAGTTTCGCAACCATTCACTTACAGCTTGAAATGACCGGCAGTCTCTAAGACACCGGAACACATCTCACCGAAGACACATGGATGCACCATGTTTCCCGTTTCCGACAGTTTCGCACCCATCAGCCAACAGCTTGACATAACCAGCAGCCTCTCAGCCGCCAGAACGCATCTCACCGAAGACAAGGTGGGTGCACGAAGTTTCACGTATCAAACAGTATCACACCACATCACCATCAGCTTGAAATGACCAGCAGCCTCTCAGCCACCGGAACACGTCTCTCCAAAGACAAGGCGGGTGCACCGTGTGTCCCATATCCAACAGTTTCACACCCATTCGCCAACAGCTTGAAATGTACCAGCAGCCTGTCAGCCACCGGAACACGTCTCACCAAAGACACAGTGGGTGTTTCACGTATCCAACAGTATCACACCACTTCGCAAGCAGCTTGAAATGACCGGCAGCCTCTCAGCCACCTGAACACATCTCACCGAAGACACGTGGGTGCACCGTGTTTCCCATATCCGACAGTTTCACACCCAT
>JASWHV010000187.1:20000-22500 GCA_030760725.1 Neostapfia colusana
GCACCGTGTTTCCCGTATCCAACAGTTTCGCGCCCATTCGCCAACAGCTTGAAATGTACCAGCAGCCTGTCAGCCACCAGAACACATCTCACCGATGACACCATGGGTGCACCGTGTTTCCCGTATCCGACAGTTTCGCGCCCGTTCGCCAACAGCTTGAAATGTACCAGCAGCCTGTCGGCCACCTGAACACGTCTCACCGAAGACACGTGGATGCACCGTGTTTCCCGTTTCCGACAGTTTCGCACCCATCAGCACCAGCCTGACATGACCAGCAGCCTCTCAGCCGCCAGAACACATCTCACCGAAGACATGGTGGGTGCACGATGTTTCACATATCCAACAGTATCACACCGCTTCGCCAACAGCTTGAAATGACCAGCAGCCTCTCAGCCACCGGAACACATCTCTCCGAAGACAAGGAGGGTGCACCGTGTGTCCCGTATCCGACAGTTTCGCACCCATTCGCCAACAGCTTGAAATGACCAGCAGCCTCTCAGCCACCAGAACACGTCTCACCGAAGACACGGAGGGTGCGCCGTGTTTCCCATATCGGACAGTTTCGCGCCCATTCGCCAACAGCTTGAAATGTACCAGCAGCCTGTCAGCCGCCAGAACACATCTCACCGAAGACACGGTGGGTGCACCGTAATACCCGTATCGGTCCATACCATCGCATGATAAACCAGAATCCGTACGGCCACCAGCCCACCATTGCGATGGCTGACAGTGCAACCAGATCTTCAAGCATTGGGTACATGCAATTCACTAAATAGTAAGGCCACAACACCCTAAGCCCACAAGAATCTGGTTTGAGCACTGCCCACCCCGACAGGAAAACGGACCGGTAACCATCCAGCCAACAATCCGTCCCATACCCGGGGGACGCCACAGCCACGTTTATCTGGCACCAGGATGATGTATCCACCCAAAAAGGGTGGCACAATGTGTCCCGAAGCCAAAATCCGTGTTGCACCGTCGCATCTGTGTTCATCTCAGTGAAGGTCCCCAAGGCCGGTAGGATGTTGGCAGCCTTGGATCATCCCAACACCGAGATCCGGTGGATGTAGTACACCGCGAGGGGAGGTAATCAAGGTTCCTTTCAGTATCCGACATCATCCTACTTTGCCCCGAGCTGACAGACCACCTCCCCCTAATATACCTTAGGAGCGCCCCCCCTCCCAGGAGTATGGGGGATTTTTGGGACTGCTGAGCGCACTATTTGGGAGAAGCCCAAAAAGTGGTATTTTTCTGGTTTTGCCGCGCCAAGCCTCCAAAACGGGTGGGTTATCTAGTTTCAACTTGGGTTCCCAGACTTCCCGTATTCTTTCCGGAGGCCTCCTGCTGTGTACAGTACGGCATCCCTGGACCCGAGTTCCTGAGATCCCGACTTTCCCGATTTCGACCCAGGAGGCCATCCATGCATTCCAAAACCTTCAAAATGCACCGTCCGAATGATTATTCAGCCAAGGTCCCGTCGGGCCACCGGGGATCCCAGTTAGTGAGTTTTACCGACTTTCCCAACTTTCCTCATTTCGACCCAGATGGCCATCCACGCATGAAAAACCATCAAGTTTTACCATCCGAACGTGTGTTCCGTTGAGGTCCGTCCGCCCCCGGGACACATGTTCACGAGTTTTCCCATCTCTCAGCCGCCGGAACACGTCTCACCGAAGACAAGGTGGGTGCACCATGTTTCACGTATCCAACAGAATCGCACCGCTTCGCCAACAGCTTGAAATGACCAGCAGCCTCTCAGCCACAGGAACACGTCTCTCTGAAGACGAGGGTGGGTGCACCATGTGTCCCTTATCCGACAGTTTTGCACCCATTCGCCAACAGCTTGAAATGACCAGCAGCTTCTCAGCCACCGGAACACATCTCACCGAAGCCACGGCGGGTGCACCATGTTTACCGTATCCGACAGTTTTGCACCGATTCGCCAACAGCTTGAAATGACCAGCAGCCTCTCAGCCACCAGAACACGTCTCACCGAAGACACGGAGGGTGCACCGTGTTTCCCGTTTCCGACAGTTTCGCACCCATCAGCCAACAGCCTGACATGACCAGCAGCCTCTCAGCCGCCAGAACACATCTCACCGAAGACATGGTGGGTGCACGATGTTTCACATATCCAACAGTATCACACCGCTTCGCCAACAGCTTGAAATGACCAGCAGCCTCTCAGCCACCGGAACACATCTCTCCGAAGACAAGGAGGGTGCACCGTGTGTCCCGTATCCGACAGTTTCGCACCCATTCGCCAACAGCTTGAAATGACCAGCAGCCTCTCAGCCACCAGAACACGTCTCACCGAAGACACGGAGGGTGCGCCGTGTTTCCCATATCGGACAGTTTCGCGCCCATTCGCCAACAGCTTGAAATGTACCAGCAGCCTGTCAGCCGCCAGAACACATCTCACCGAAGACACGGTGGGTGCACCGTAATACCCGTATCGGTCCATACCATCGCATGATAAACCAGAATCCGTACGGCCACC
>JASWHV010000187.1:32500-35000 GCA_030760725.1 Neostapfia colusana
CAGCTTGAAATGTACCAGCAGCCTGTCAGCCACCAGAACACGTCTCACCGAAGACACGGTGGGTGCACCGTGTTTTCCATATCCCACAGTTTCGCAACCATTCACTTACAGCTTGAAATGACCGGCAGTCTCTAAGACACCGGAACACATCTCACCGAAGACACATGGATGCACCATGTTTCCCGTTTCCGACAGTTTCGCACCCATCAGCCAACAGCTTGACATGACCAGCAGCCTCTCAGCCGCCAGAACGCATCTCACCGAAGACAAGGTGGGTGCACGAAGTTTCACGTATCAAACAGTATCACACCGCATCACCATCAGCTTGAAATGACCAGCAGCCTCTCAGCCACCGGAACACGTCTCTCCAAAGACAAGGCGGGTGCACCGTGTGTCCCATATCCAACAGTTTCACACCCATTCGCCAACAGCTTGAAATGTACCAGCAGCCTGTCAGCCACCAGAACACGTCTCACCAAAGACACAGTGGGTGTTTCACGTATCCAACAGTATCACACCACTTCGCGAGCAGCTTGAAATGACCGGCAGCCTCTCAGCCACCTGAACACATCTCACCGAAGACACGTGGGTGCACCGTGTTTCCCATATCCGACAGTTTCACACCCATCAGCCAATAGCTTGACATGACCAGCAGCCTCTCAGCCGCCAGAACACGTCTCACCAAAGCCACGACAGGTGCACCGTGTTTCCCGTATCCAACAGTTTCGCGCCCATTCGCCAACAGCTTGAAATGTACCAGCAGCCTGTCAGCCACCAGAACACATCTCACCGATGACACCATGGGTGCACCGTGTTTCCCGTATCCGACAGTTTCGCGCCCGTTCGCCAACAGCTTGAAATGTACCAGCAGCCTGTCGGCCACCTGAACACGTCTCACCGAAGACACGTGGATGCACCGTGTTTCCCGTTTCCGACAGTTTCGCACCCATCAGCCAACAGCCTGACATGACCAGCAGCCTCTCAGCCGCCAGAACACATCTCACCGAAGACATGGTGGGTGCACGATGTTTCACATATCCAACAGTATCACACCGCTTCGCCAACAGCTTGAAATGACCAGCAGCCTCTCAGCCACCGGAACACATCTCTCCGAAGACAAGGAGGGTGCACCGTGTGTCCCGTATCCGACAGTTTCGCACCCATTCGCCAACAGCTTGAAATGACCAGCAGCCTCTCAGCCACCAGAACACGTCTCACCGAAGACACGGAGGGTGCGCCGTGTTTCCCATATCGGACAGTTTCGCGCCCATTCGCCAACAGCTTGAAATGTACCAGCAGCCTGTCAGCCGCCAGAACACATCTCACCGAAGACACGGTGGGTGCACCATAATACCCGTATCGGTCCATACCATCGCATGATAAACCAGAATCCGTACGGCCACCAGCCCACCATTGCGATGGCTGACAGTGCAACCAGATCTTCAAGCATTGGGTACATGCAATTCACTAAATAGTAAGGCCACAACACCCTAAGCCCACAAGAATCTGGTTTGAGCACTGCCCACCCCGACAGGAAAACGGACCGGTAACCATCCAGCCAACAATCCGTCCCATACCCGGGAGACGCCACAGCCACGTTTATCTGGCACCAGGATGATGTATCCACCCAAAAAGGGTGGCACAATGTGTCCCGAAGCCAAAATCCGTGTTGCACCGTCGCATCTGTGTTCATCTCAGTGAAGGTCCCCAAGGCCGGTAGGATGTTGGCAGCCTTGGATCATCCCAACACCGAGATCCGGTGGATGTAGTACACCGCGAGGGGAGGTAATCAAGGTTCCTTTCAGTATCCGACATCATCCTACTTTGCCCCGAGCTGACAGACCACCTCCCCCTAATATACCTTAGGAGCGCCCCCCCTCCCAGGAGTATGGGGGATTTTTGGGACTGCTGAGCGCACTATTTGGGAGAAGCCCAAAAAGTGGTATTTTTCTGGTTTTGCCGCGCCAAGCCTCCAAAACGGGTGGGTTATCTAGTTTCAACTTGGGTTCCCAGACTTCCCGTATTCTTTCCGGAGGCCTCCTGCTGTGTACAGTACGGCATCCCTGGACCCGAGTTCCTGAGATCCCGACTTTCCCGATTTCGACCCAGGAGGCCATCCATGCATTCCAAAACCTTCAAAATGCACCGTCCGAATGATTATTCAGCCAAGGTCCCGTCGGGCCACCGGAGATCCCAGTTAGTGAGTTTTACCGACTTTCCCAACTTTCCTCATTTCGACCCAGATGGCCATCCACGCATGAAAAACCATCAAGTTTTACCATCCGAACGTGTGTTCCGTTGAGGTCCGTCCGCCCCCGGGACACATGTTCACGAGTTTTCCCATCTCTCAGCCACCGGAACACGTCTCTCCGAGACAAGGTGGGAGCACCGTGTTTCCCGTATCCGACAGTTTCACACCCATCAGCAAACAGCTTTACATGACCAGCAGCATCTCAGCCGCTGGAACACGTCTCACAGAAGCCAAGGTGGGTGCACCGTG
>JASWHV010000187.1:45000-47500 GCA_030760725.1 Neostapfia colusana
GGAACACATCTCTCCGAAGACAAGGAGGGTGCACCGTGTGTCCCGTATCCGACAGTTTCGCACCCATTCGCCAACAGCTTGAAATGACCAGCAGCCTCTCAGCCACCAGAACACGTCTCACCGAAGACACGGAGGGTGCGCCGTGTTTCCCATATCGGACAGTTTCGCGCCCATTCGCCAACAGCTTGAAATGTACCAGCAGCCTGTCAGCCGCCAGAACACATCTCACCGAAGACACGGTGGGTGCACCGTAATACCCGTATCGGTCCATACCATCGCATGATAAACCAGAATCCGTACGGCCACCAGCCCACCATTGCGATGGCTGACAGTGCAACCAGATCTTCAAGCATTGGGTACATGCAATTCACTAAATAGTAAGGCCACAACACCCTAAGCCCACAAGAATCTGGTTTGAGCACTGCCCACCCCGACAGGAAAACGGACCGGTAACCATCCAGCCAACAATCCGTCCCATACCCGGGGGACGCCACAGCCACGTTTATCTGGCACCAGGATGATGTATCCACCCAAAAAGGGTGGCACAATGTGTCCCGAAGCCAAAATCCGTGTTGCACCGTCGCATCTGTGTTCATCTCAGTGAAGGTCCCCAAGGCCGGTAGGATGTTGGCAGCCTTGGATCATCCCAACACCGAGATCCGGTGGATGTAGTACACCGCGAGGGGAGGTAATCAAGGTTCCTTTCAGTATCCGACATCATCCTACTTTGCCCCGAGCTGACAGACCACCTCCCCCTAATATACCTTAGGAGCGCCCCCCCTCCCAGGAGTATGGGGGATTTTTGGGACTGCTGAGCGCACTATTTGGGAGAAGCCCAAAAAGTGGTATTTTTCTGGTTTTGCCGCGCCAAGCCTCCAAAACGGGTGGGTTATCTAGTTTCAACTTGGGTTCCCAGACTTCCCGTATTCTTTCCGGAGGCCTCCTGCTGTGTACAGTACGGCATCCCTGGACCCGAGTTCCTGAGATCCCGACTTTCCCGATTTCGACCCAGGAGGCCATCCATGCATTCCAAAACCTTCAAAATGCACCGTCCGAATGATTATTCAGCCAAGGTCCCGTCGGGCCACCGGGGATCCCAGTTAGTGAGTTTTACCGACTTTCCCAACTTTCCTCATTTCGACCCAGATGGCCATCCACGCATGAAAAACCATCAAGTTTTACCATCCGAACGTGTGTTCCGTTGAGGTCCGTCCGCCCCCGGGACACATGTTCACGAGTTTTCCCATCTCTCAGCCGCCGGAACACGTCTCACCGAAGACAAGGTGGGTGCACCATGTTTCACGTATCCAACAGAATCGCACCGCTTCGCCAACAGCTTGAAATGACCAGCAGCCTCTCAGCCACAGGAACACGTCTCTCTGAAGACGAGGGTGGGTGCACCATGTGTCCCTTATCCGACAGTTTTGCACCCATTCGCCAACAGCTTGAAATGACCAGCAGCTTCTCAGCCACCGGAACACATCTCACCGAAGCCACGGCGGGTGCACCATGTTTACCGTATCCGACAGTTTTGCACCGATTCGCCAACAGCTTGAAATGACCAGCAGCCTCTCAGCCACCAGAACACGTCTCACCGAAGACACGGAGGGTGCACCGTGTTTCCCGTATCCGACAGTTTCGCGCCCATTCGCCAACAGCTTGAAATGTACCAGCAGCCTGTCAGCCACCAGAACACGTCTCACCGAAGACACGGTGGGTGCACCGTGTTTTCCATATCCCACAGTTTCGCAACCATTCACTTACAGCTTGAAATGACCGGCAGTCTCTAAGACACCGGAACACATCTCACCGAAGACACATGGATGCACCATGTTTCCCGTTTCCGACAGTTTCGCACCCATCAGCCAACAGCTTGACATAACCAGCAGCCTCTCAGCCGCCAGAACGCATCTCACCGAAGACAAGGTGGGTGCACGAAGTTTCACGTATCAAACAGTATCACACCACATCACCATCAGCTTGAAATGACCAGCAGCCTCTCAGCCACCGGAACACGTCTCTCCAAAGACAAGGCGGGTGCACCGTGTGTCCCATATCCAACAGTTTCACACCCATTCGCCAACAGCTTGAAATGTACCAGCAGCCTGTCAGCCACCGGAACACGTCTCACCAAAGACACAGTGGGTGTTTCACGTATCCAACAGTATCACACCACTTCGCAAGCAGCTTGAAATGACCGGCAGCCTCTCAGCCACCTGAACACATCTCACCGAAGACACGTGGGTGCACCGTGTTTCCCATATCCGACAGTTTCACACCCATCAGCCAATAGCTTGACATGACCAGCAGCCTCTCAGCCGCCAGAACACGTCTCACCGAAGCCACGACAGGTGCACCGTGTTTCCCGTATCCAACAGTTTCGCGCCCATTCGCCAACAGCTTGAAATGTACCAGCAGCCTGTCAGCCACCAGAACACATCTCACCGATGACACCATGGGTGCACCGTGTTTCCCGTATCCGACAGTTTCACGCCCGTTC
>JASWHV010000187.1:57500-62500 GCA_030760725.1 Neostapfia colusana
ACCGTGTTTCCCGTTTCCGACAGTTTCGCACCCATCAGCCAACAGCCTGACATGACCAGCAGCCTCTCAGCCGCCAGAACACATCTCACCGAAGACATGGTGGGTGCACGATGTTTCACATATCCAACAGTATCACACCGCTTCGCCAACAGCTTGAAATGACCAGCAGCCTCTCAGCCACCGGAACACATCTCTCCGAAGACAAGGAGGGTGCACCGTGTGTCCCGTATCCGACAGTTTCGCACCCATTCGCCAACAGCTTGAAATGACCAGCAGCCTCTCAGCCACCAGAACACGTCTCACCGAAGACACGGAGGGTGCGCCGTGTTTCCCATATCGGACAGTTTCGCGCCCATTCGCCAACAGCTTGAAATGTACCAGCAGCCTGTCAGCCGCCAGAACACATCTCACCGAAGACACGGTGGGTGCACCGTAATACCCGTATCGGTCCATACCATCGCATGATAAACCAGAATCCGTACGGCCACCAGCCCACCATTGCGATGGCTGACAGTGCAACCAGATCTTCAAGCATTGGGTACATGCAATTCACTAAATAGTAAGGCCACAACACCCTAAGCCCACAAGAATCTGGTTTGAGCACTGCCCACCCCGACAGGAAAACGGACCGGTAACCATCCAGCCAACAATCCGTCCCATACCCGGGGGACGCCACAGCCACGTTTATCTGGCACCAGGATGATGTATCCACCCAAAAAGGGTGCCACAATGTGTCCCAAAGCCAAAATCCGTGTTGCACCGTCGCATCTGTGTTCATCTCAGTGAAGGTCCCCAAGGCCGGTAGGATGTTGGCAGCCTTGGATCATCCCAACACCGAGATCCGGTGGATGTAGTACACCGCGAGGGGAGGTAATCAAGGTTCCTTTCAGTATCCGACATCATCCTACTTTGCCCCGAGCTGACAGACCACCTCCCCCTAATATACCTTAGGAGCGCCCCCCCTCCCAGGAGTATGGGGGATTTTTGGGACTGCTGAGCGCACTATTTGGGAGAAGCCCAAAAAGTGGTATTTTTCTGGTTTTGCCGCGCCAAGCCTCCAAAACGGGTGGGTTATCTAGTTTCAACTTGGGTTCCCAGACTTCCCGTATTCTTTCCGGAGGCCTCCTGCTGTGTACAGTACGGCATCCCTGGACCCGAGTTCCTGAGATCCCGACTTTCCCGATTTCGACCCAGGAGGCCATCCATGCATTCCAAAACCTTCAAAATGCACCGTCCGAATGATTATTCAGCCAAGGTCCCGTCGGGCCACCGGGGATCCCAGTTAGTGAGTTTTACCGACTTTCCCAACTTTCCTCATTTCGACCCAGATGGCCATCCACGCATGAAAAACCATCAAGTTTTACCATCCGAACGTGTGTTCCGTTGAGGTCCGTCCGCCCCCGGGACACATGTTCACGAGTTTTCCCATCTCTCAGCCGCCGGAACACGTCTCACCGAAGACAAGGTGGGTGCACCATGTTTCACGTATCCAACAGAATCGCACCGCTTCGCCAACAGCTTGAAATGACCAGCAGCCTCTCAGCCACAGGAACACGTCTCTCTGAAGACGAGGGTGGGTGCACCATGTGTCCCTTATCCGACAGTTTTGCACCCATTCGCCAACAGCTTGAAATGACCAGCAGCTTCTCAGCCACCGGAACACATCTCACCGAAGCCACGGCGGGTGCACCATGTTTACCGTATCCGACAGTTTTGCACCGATTCGCCAACAGCTTGAAATGACCAGCAGCCTCTCAGCCACCAGAACACGTCTCACCGAAGACACAGAGGGTGCACCGTGTTTCCCGTTTCCGACAGTTTCGCACCCATCAGCCAACAGCCTGACATGACCAGCAGCCTCTCAGCCGCCAGAACACATCTCACCGAAGACATGGTGGGTGCACGATGTTTCACATATCCAACAGTATCACACCGCTTCGCCAACAGCTTGAAATGACCAGCAGCCTCTCAGCCACCGGAACACATCTCTCCGAAGACAAGGAGGGTGCACCGTGTGTCCCGTATCCGACAGTTTCGCACCCATTCGCCAACAGCTTGAAATGACCAGCAGCCTCTCAGCCACCAGAACACGTCTCACCGAAGACACGGAGGGTGCGCCGTGTTTCCCATATCGGACAGTTTCGCGCCCATTCGCCAACAGCTTGAAATGTACCAGCAGCCTGTCAGCCGCCAGAACACATCTCACCGAAGACACGGTGGGTGCACCGTAATACCCGTATCGGTCCATACCATCGCATGATAAACCAGAATCCGTACGGCCACCAGCCCACCATTGCGATGGCTGACAGTGCAACCAGATCTTCAAGCATTGGGTACATGCAATTCACTAAATAGTAAGGCCACAACACCCTAAGCCCACAAGAATCTGGTTTGAGCACTGCCCACCCCGACAGGAAAACGGACCGGTAACCATCCAGCCAACAATCCGTCCCATACCCGGGGGACGCCACAGCCACGTTTATCTGGCACCAGGATGATGTATCCACCCAAAAAGGGTGCCACAATGTGTCCCAAAGCCAAAATCCGTGTTGCACCGTCGCATCTGTGTTCATCTCAGTGAAGGTCCCCAAGGCCGGTAGGATGTTGGCAGCCTTGGATCATCCCAACACCGAGATCCGGTGGATGTAGTACACCGCGAGGGGAGGTAATCAAGGTTCCTTTCAGTATCCGACATCATCCTACTTTGCCCCGAGCTGACAGACCACCTCCCCCTAATATACCTTAGGAGCGCCCCCCCTCCCAGGAGTATGGGGGATTTTTGGGACTGCTGAGCGCACTATTTGGGAGAAGCCCAAAAAGTGGTATTTTTCTGGTTTTGCCGCGCCAAGCCTCCAAAACGGGTTGGTTATCTAGTTTCAACTTGGGTTCCCAGACTTCCCGTATTCTTTCCGGAGGCCTCCTGCTGTGTACAGTACGGCATCCCTGGACCCGAGTTCCTGAGATCCCGACTTTCCCGATTTCGACCCAGGAGGCCATCCATGCATTCCAAAACCTTCAAAATGCACCGTCCGAATGATTATTCAGCCAAGGTCCCGTCGGGCCACCGGGGATCCCAGTTAGTGAGTTTTACCGACTTTCCCAACTTTCCTCATTTCGACCCAGATGGCCATCCACGCATGAAAAACCATCAAGTTTTACCATCCGAACGTGTGTTCCGTTGAGGTCCGTCCGCCCCCGGGACACATGTTCACGAGTTTTCCCATCTCTCAGCCACCGGAACACGTCTCTCCGAGACAAGGTGGGAGCACCGTGTTTCCCGTATCCGACAGTTTCACACCCATCAGCAAACAGCTTTACATGACCAGCAGCATCTCAGCCGCTGGAACACGTCTCACAGAAGACGAGGGTGGGTGCACCATGTGTCCCTTATCCGACAGTTTTGCACCCATTCGCCAACAGCTTGAAATGACCAGCAGCTTCTCAGCCACCGGAACACATCTCACCGAAGCCACGGCGGGTGCACCATGTTTACCGTATCCGACAGTTTTGCACCGATTCGCCAACAGCTTGAAATGACCAGCAGCCTCTCAGCCACCAGAACACGTCTCACCGAAGACACGGAGGGTGCACCGTGTTTCCCGTATCCGACAGTTTCGCGCCCATTCGCCAACAGCTTGAAATGTACCAGCAGCCTGTCAGCCACCAGAACACGTCTCACCGAAGACACGGTGGGTGCACCGTGTTTTCCATATCCCACAGTTTCGCAACCATTCACTTACAGCTTGAAATGACCGGCAGTCTCTAAGACACCGGAACACATCTCACCGAAGACACATGGATGCACCATGTTTCCCGTTTCCGACAGTTTCGCACCCATCAGCCAACAGCTTGACATAACCAGCAGCCTCTCAGCCGCCAGAACGCATCTCACCGAAGACAAGGTGGGTGCACGAAGTTTCACGTATCAAACAGTATCACACCACATCACCATCAGCTTGAAATGACCAGCAGCCTCTCAGCCACCGGAACACGTCTCTCCAAAGACAAGGCGGGTGCACCGTGTGTCCCATATCCAACAGTTTCACACCCATTCGCCAACAGCTTGAAATGTACCAGCAGCCTGTCAGCCACCGGAACACGTCTCACCAAAGACACAGTGGGTGTTTCACGTATCCAACAGTATCACACCACTTCGCAAGCAGCTTGAAATGACCGGCAGCCTCTCAGCCACCTGAACACATCTCACCGAAGACACGTGGGTGCACCGTGTTTCCCATATCCGACAGTTTCACACCCATCAGCCAATAGCTTGACATGACCAGCAGCCTCTCAGCCGCCAGAACACGTCTCACCGAAGCCACGACAGGTGCACCGTGTTTCCCGTATCCAACAGTTTCGCGCCCATTCGCCAACAGCTTGAAATGTACCAGCAGCCTGTCAGCCACCAGAACACATCTCACCGATGACACCATGGGTGCACCGTGTTTCCCATATCCGACAGTTTCACGCCCGTTCGCCAACAGCTTGAAATGTACCAGCAGCCTGTCGGCCACCTGAACACGTCTCACCGAAGACACGTGGATGCACCGTGTTTCCCGTTTCCGACAGTTTCGCACCCATCAGCCAACAGCCTGACATGACCAGCAGCCTCTCAGCCGCCAGAACACATCTCACCGAAGACATGGTGGGTGCACGATGTTTCACATATCCAACAGTATCACACCGCTTCGCCAACAGCTTGAAATGACCAGCAGCCTCTCAGCCACCGGAACACATCTCTCCGAAGACAAGGAGGGTGCACCATGTGTCCCGTATCCGACAGTTTCGCACCCATTCGCCAACAGCTTGAAATGACCAGCAGCCTCTCAGCCACCAGAACACGTCTCACCGAAGACACGGAGGGTGCGCCGTGTTTCCCATATCGGACAGTTTCGCGCCCATTCGCCAACAGCTTGAAATGTACCAGCAGCCTGTCAGCCGCCAGAACACATCTCACCGAAGACACGGTGGGTGCACCGTAATACCCGTATCGGTCCATA